>JAOEHY010034954.1:0-20045 GCA_025447955.1 Psilopsiagon aurifrons | reverse complement strand
CTCCACGCAGCCTTCTCTTCTCCAGGCTGAACAGCCCCAATTTTCTCATCCTATCTTCATATGGGAGGTGCTCCAGTCCCCTGATCATCCTCGTCGCCCTTCTCTGGACTTGTTCCAACAGTTCCATGTCCTTTTTATGTTGAGGACCCCAGAACTGCACGCAATACTCCAAGAGAAGTCTCATGAGAGCAGAGTAGAGAGGCAGGATCACCTCCCTTGACCTGCTGGTCACACTTTTTGATTCAGCCCAGGATACGGTTGGCTTTCTGGGCTGTGAGCACACACTGAAGCTGGCTCATTTTCATTTTCTCATCAACCAACATCCGCAAGTCCTTCTCTGCACTGCTGCTCTGAATCTCTTCTCTGCCCAACCTGTAGCTGTGCCTGGTAATGCTCTGACCTTATCCTGCAATTTTTTCCCAGTAGTTACTTCAAATGACCTTGTTTAATAAATCTCAATAAAGCTAGTTTTTCTTCAAATCTAAAAAAAAAGACATAGGTAAAAATTAATTGTATCTTATCACCTTAGTAACTCATATACTGATTAACTAAACACCAAATACTTAGAAAGCACTTCACTGTATCTGTTTTACCTAATGGATAATAAGCGGTTCTTAAAATGTCTGATTAAATTTACAGGCACTCGGATTTCTGCCTTTGCTTATGTCCACAGCAGTCTGTATTTCAGCAAGGTGGTGCAGTTCAATAGTTATGTTCCAGCTCATGATCCCTTTGGGGTCCTTCCATGAATCATCTCAGTTTTCCGTAGTCAATCCCTCTTGTGCTCAAAATAGTGACAGCATATCAGTAAATAAATGACCTTCTCAGCAGTTAGCACAAAGCTATTTTCTGTTCTTGAAATGAATAATTGGAAGAAGAGGAAGTAGTGGTGAAGGTCTTCCAGAGACACATTTACTCCTTCAGAAAGTGGAAAAGTTGGGGGTTATGGCAGCCTCACCAGCTAGAGCACAGAAGGCTTGAGATTGGAAGGGACCTCTGGATGTTGTCTTGTCCAACTCCTGCTCCGGCAGAGCCAATCTAGAATCATTTGTTCAAGCATGTCCAGATGGGCCAGCTGTGATGGACACCACACACCTGTGGGAGCCAGATATTCATGTCTGAGTACTCAACATGTCTGGATCCTGGCTAGCAGCCTAGCTTCTACACATAATGGAGGCTTAGACCTCCGCACAGTGTCAGATATCTTCCTCAAAGAAGGCTTTTTTTTTTTTCACTGTTGCTTTCTAATCTGTATGTTCAGCATAAGCTGCCAATGGTCTCATTGATCTCATCACCCCAGGCCAACATCTTTGACTCTCTGCATGTCCAAAGCCAATTAGCTGTTGTTACCTGTGTTACTATCCACCTAAATGTGTTACACACGTGTAAAATTCTTAAGTTTGTTTGAGCTGCCGTATTTCTCATCTGGGCATACCTAAACCATCAGGGCAGTAATAGCCCAGATGTTGTGGGTTCTTTGTTCTGGATTTGTTTTCCCATTGAAAAAAAAAATAGAAAAGAATCATCTAATGAGTTTGAGCTTGGCAGACATAATGTAGGTCTCACTTATCTGAGTGATGCTTTCAGGCAGGCTTTGCTCCATGATAAATGACTGAAAACTTGGGTAGAAATTCACTGGAAAACTAAAACTATCATTTTTTCAACTGGGTGTTGCTGTGGATGACCTTCCTAATGTAAAAGTGTTTGCAGTTGAGATTTTGTAGATTGTCAAGAATGAGTAAATAATGAAGCATCCCTAAGGATAAAAAAATAATTTTAAACAGCAATGTGCTTAATGACAGTATGTTTTTAATAATAAGTTTTGAGGGGTTTATGGCTATAGGGGCTGGCAAATTTTTAACTTTTCATCTAATCTTATAATCCATTCCAGCATACTCATTTGTATTTACAATTTTGTGTTTATCCATGCTTTTGTTAATATATTATCTTCTGAATATCAGCTGAATTGGCTGGTCTTTTTCAGCCCTGCAAGAAGGCTGATTCATTGTGTAATACCAAGTGAGTTCATATTTGAGTAATAAAGAAATATGTGTACTTTATTGTTAAGCAACATTGAATTTTTTCCAAAAAACACTGTTTCAAGTGCTGAGGAGTGGAACAAACTGAATCAGGGAATCTGAGTGTGCCAAGAATTCAAGTGATTCCATTCAGTCAGCTTTTCCTACTTAAAACATGTTTTCTAAGTTTTCCTGGGTTTATCCTCTTAATTGTGGGCAAACTTTGTCATCTCAGTACAGTAGCATTTTTTTAAATTGTTTGATTTCAGTAGCATTAAATCACGTTTGTATTTTACTTTTACCCTTACAATGTATAATAGGAACATGATATAAATAAGTATATTTTTGAAGCCCTTTCAAAGAAGCAGGAGAGATAATGGGTAATTTCTTTCTCATAGAGTAAGCTTTGATCATTTTGCTGATAGTTTCATTGGCTCAAGGAATCATGGAATCACAGAACCACAGAATGGTTTGGGTCAGAAGGTCAAGATCCTTCTCATTTTGGGGGCCCAGAGCTGAGCACAGTACTGCACATAGTAGTGAGAGCAGAAGGGGAAAAATCACCTTCCTTGACCTTATCTTTACTCTGGCAAAACAAGTGAGTGTCACATGAGAAATATGTATTTGTCAGTTTGCTACAGTGTTGTGGATGTGTGTGTGTTCCTGTTTTACCTACAGCAATCTCAGCCTTTTTAAATGCTTTTGCAAATGTTCTTAAGGATCTAAGAGTTAATAAACTGACACTTAACACAATTTTATACCTCGAGGTCAATTGGAATTTGATGGGTGAGTGCTTTTCGTCTTAACTAAAAGTAAATAGAAATGTTAATGAAGCAGATATTTCTCTGTATGATGGTGAAAAAGTACATGTCAGAATTGCAAAATGAAGTCAAATTCCTCATCTGGAAGCACAGCTCAAGTCAAAAAAGGATGTGATTCACAGCTGGATGGCAAAACCCTCCTTTCCTGTCTTACTGCAAAATGCAGCTGTTCTTGTTTCAGCAGTGGAGCCACAGCTGTCCCCAGAGCTGGGTATTAGGTATGGGTACCAGAGCTCTGTGACTCAAAGTATCCTTCATTCAGTCCTGTAGCTCTGAGCATATGGAGGCACTATCTACCCTACTTCATCTACTCTACTTCATCATCTTCTGTATTCACAAGTTTCCTATGTAATGAACTGTTTCCAAACACTTCATGGTTGGTTTTGGGTTTTGGTTTTGTTTTGTGGGTTGGTTTGTTTGTTTGTTTGGTGGTGGTTTTGAGTTTGGTTGTTTGGGGTTTTTTAATCTCTTTCTTTATCCTTCACATTTTCAGAGTAGTCACAAATGCTTAACTCCATTTTTTTGTCATTTGGCTGTGGCAGGTGAGAAGCCAGGGACTGAGCAAGATGAAGTTAAGCTGCAGAATGCCAGCAAGCAGATTGTGCAAACTGCTATCCTCCGAGCAGTGCAGCAAGTTTCCCAGGAGAGCCAGCAAAAGGAGAAGAGAACAAACAGCAGTACAAGCCTCCAGCTAGAAAGAGGAAAATTAACCAAGAAGCATGAAAAGAAGTAAAGGAGAAGATTGGGGTTTTTTTTTTCAGTTCTCCAGTCTGCATATTTTCAGCCTTCTCTTTAATATCAGCTGTATTGCTAGTGCAATGTTACTGTTGTAAAGCAAACCAAAGTATAATCACACCTAGACATAAGGTAAAGCTGCAATAGTCCTCAGCTGAGAAATATTAAGTGCATTAGATGACTAACTATATTTATGCAGTGCCTCTTAACAGAAACAATAACCATAGCTATAAAAGTAGTTCCAAGCACAAGCTTTTATGGTATGGACTTGTTCTGAAAAGCTTGTTATCAGTGCACTTTCATGTAGGTTCTGCGTGCAATGTTAATGTCAGTTCAGCTGGATGGACTCTTTTTTGAGTTACTGGGTTCACTGAAGCAGTCTTCACTGAAGAATGCTTTCAGGCTGCCATGAAGCACCAGTTTGTACTTTGCTTTGATTAAACATGAACTACGTTCAAATGGCAGTATAAAGTAGATTTGGTAAGTTCTGTTAACCAATTTTTTTCTTCGTCTTAGAATGGGAGAAAAAGCAACCCAGTGAGACTGTGGTGACTGTGATTTATGACTGTGATCATAGACCTATGATATATGTCTTTTTTTAAAGAAGTTAAAAGAAGTACTGAAGTTTTAGTCTACTATTTGAAATACTTCTATACTTCTGCATAAAAATCACTTGTGCCTCAACTATTCCTTTTAATTTTCTTGATACTAAAAGAAGAGAAACTGATGTCCTGATATGGAATTCGCCAGCTTTTCCTTCAATTTTGCAACTTTGATGGGGCTTGAGTTACAGAAAATTCAGACTGGAGTGGCTTAAAAATAGGGTTTGAATTTATTAATATCTTAAAAGATGGAAATACACTGTGTCTGGATTCTGTCATGGTAGATATTTCTCACCTGCTGGGCATAAAGTGACTTCAGGTATCTACAATTGTTACATAGGTTCACTTTAAATAGCACTGTGTTAAGCTGATAATACAGAACTTATCCTTTAACTGCTCTATATCACTGAAGAAATCCATGATTTTTCTGAAAATACAAATTAAATACATGTAGCTTTCACTTTTATGCTCCCTTACTGTAATGATGATTGCACTATTAACATCTGAAATGAGTAACAGTATATTTAATTCTAGAATAGCTTGTAGCTCTGCTTCAACTGAATTATTGTAGTAATACACCTAGAAATATAGAGAAGCGGATGCACAGGATCTGCAAAGGAGACAAACTTTTGTAATTGCTTTTCTACTCAGATGATTCTCAAAAATACTGGTTTAAGTAATTGGCTATAACTTGCTGTGTCCTACTGCTTGTGTTAAACAATTTCAGGATTCTTTCTCATGGCTGGAGGCTTATTCATGAATAACCACATTCTGTAATATGAAGTCTTTGAAAATTGCTTGGTTCTTTTTTTTTTTTTTTTTTTTTAATTTAACAGCATTGACTCATAACAGAAGATGATTTAGCTCAATCTTCTTGTGCTTGAAAGTGCAAAGAAGAATTCAGTATGATTAACGTTTGTCTAAATCCTCTGATAATGAAAATTGATCGGGATTGCAAGTATGTTGTTGGTTCACTTCTATAGACGCAGGGTGAATCTTCCCAGCCAAGCAAACTTTGAAAGGTAGAAGTAATTGGGTCATGAGGTATGTGCATGTTTGTCATAATGGTATGGTTTTTACCATTAGCCTTTTTGCCAATTGGCCTTAGGCTGGGAGGTAGCTCTTTCGTAAGCACTTTTTGCATCTTTGCTTTTTAAGAGCCTAAGACAAATGTTCATGAGTAAAGGTTAAATTCTGAGGCAAATGAGCAGGCAAGCCTTGCGGATGGAGAGCAGTCCTGTTGGAGACACTTCACAGTGCTTAACAATGTTTGCCATGGATTCACCTACAGTGCTGTAGGAAGGAGAGCTATAGAACAGCAAAATCGTAATTTCTTGAGAGGTTTTTTTTTTTTGTTAATGCTTTTTGTCCCCATAAATTTGAAATATGTCTCCTTTTTTATATATATATATATATATATGTACCTGGTAGTTATTTTAATAATCTGTTTGTAATTTGGAATTTTTTTGCATGTCCTATTTTTGTAAGTGTTAATAAAAGAGGAATTTCAAAACACAGTGAATCCAGGCTTTTGCTGGATCCACTGCTTCATAAGAACCTATTCCACTCTCCTCCCACTATGCTCTTCTACAATATCGCTTCACTGTCCTTGCCCTTTTGGACATACTATTGCTCAACCATTAAATCATATCCATCATTTTCAGTGTTGTTAGACATCTTATATCTTGGAAAGATAAAACGGAAGGAAGCCTAACAGATCCTTGAGGTAGTTTTCAGTGGTGTTCTATCGAGGAAAAACAAATGCTGTAGCTTAAATACTATAGTTTTCCCTGAAAGCCGATTAATGTGTCTAGCTTAGTATATATCTCTAAATTAAGGTATACATTTAGTATTTCTTGTTGACAAAGGGTGTTCTGCACACCACTTGCATTCAGGATATGTACTTGAGATCTGTACTGCACGCGAGAGAGTTGCACAGAAGAAAACTTTGCACTTGGTTTGTTTTATTCTTACTATATGGTGAAAGAGGGTATTTTTGGTATCTTCACTGACAGATTATATTTTCAGGACAAAACAGGTATGTAATCAGGACAGATTATATTTTCAGAGGTGAGAGAAATTGCTACAGATGTGATACAGGTCTGATTACAAATAAAAAATCTCAGCTCTTAATATCTTACATGTCTCTGGTTTCTCTTGTCAAAAGACGAAGCAATTTTCAGATTCACTAAACAATCTTATGTGTTCATGACAACAGTGACAAACATGCAATGACAAACATGACATAGACAAAGTGTTCATGAGGTTTGTAATATTCATCTCAATAATTCATATCTGAAAACTAAAATACAATCAAAATGGTATCTATGTATGTTTAAAACATATTCACCACCCTTTAGCACTTATCAGTGGTAAGTAGAAGGATGCACAAACATGTGAAAGTACATTTATCATATAAAGAAGAATTGGATGCCTGGAATTGTCCTGCACTGAGCTTGCTGAGATTTTATTCAGGTTGATTATCACAATTTTATTATGATACATGCACTATTCTTTGTAAGGTAATCAAGCAGCAATACCTAAATGGAAATAATGGAAATTCACCTGCAGGATGTTGTAAAAAGATTACTAAATGCTACTGTTCATAAAGTTTTTGGCTCTGTGTGGTTACATTGAAAATCCCTGCTCTAAAATAAAAAAACTCCAACAACCTTGTGGCTTAGAAACAGCTATCTTAATTTTATAAGGTCATAAAAATAAAAGCATAGAAATGGTAATATTAGAGTTAAGAGAGTTAAGAGTTGGAAATCCTTGAATATTTATTCAATGGCAAACAATGCACCTAAGAACCTTACAGTCTCTACTCGTGTTGGTTTTGCTGTTATATTTTCTTTTTCTGGTTACTTGCTGAGTTTCTCAGTTCATAGTATGCCTACAATGGTAAGTATATAAAACTAGCATTTCTTAATATGACCACCATGAAATATGTTGCAGTTGTTCTTTAAATGTGTACTAATGTCAAATACATGGGGTAATATGTCATTACTGAAGGCTTTTCTAAAGTTTAATCTAAATTAGGGGAAAAGATAAGAGGAAGCAGCAGATATTCTTGAAAGGATGTGGGATTCACTCTTGCTTATCCACCCAGGTCTCCGAAGAAGTTAAACTAAGGAAAACATGAGAACTGTCATCTCCTAATTTCTCTCAATGGGTTACTGCAGCACAGAGATCAACTGTAAAAATAGTTTCTAGGAGTGAGGGGGAAAACCCAAGCTGTTGGTAATGTCTTCCTTATTTGATACTCAGTAAAGAGTGAGCAGCAATGCTGATGGAGCCTGCTTTCTAATGGATAGGTTTTCTTGTTGTCTTTTGGTGCCTCATGATAAGCTCTGGCAGAACCTTTTTCTGTATTTTGGGTTTTCCAGAACAAAGGGGCTCTCTGTGCTATTTATTTTTAATAATTTTTATATTTATATATTCTAAATATCTTTAAATTGTGCTGTACCCTTCCTTTCAAAGTGAGCACAAATGAAGTCTCTTTCCTCTACTTCGAGAGCGTCATTCACAAAACCTGGTGGGCAAACATGAGCTTTTGTTTTTAGAGACCAATGTATCTTCCCCAGATTTGGTCAACATGAGCAACAATTCCTTTAATCTTTAAGACTGAATGGACGAGCACACATAGTAGCTGTGTTTGAGTGATCTGGGGAACACCAAGAAATAGACACATATTTTAAATGCATTTGCTTCTGAGCTGTTCTTGTCTGCCAGGCAGATTTTCTTCATTTAATTAACATAAGCAGCTTTTCTTTTTTCAATAACTTTTCCTCCAGTGACTTGCTACTTGGATTTTGTTATATGAGCTTGCTAGTTTTAACAGTAAACCAATAATAGCTCATGTTTACTTTGGGTTTGATTAGAACCCCTGTGGAATTACGCATTGTGGTGTGGCTTTTGTCTTTTCTTTCATTAAAGGTGAGTAGCAACAATAAATAATATCCGAAAGAGAAAGAAGTGTGGGATTTTGTTGTTGTGGTGCTGTTTTGTGTTGGGTTTTTTTCCCTCAGTTGCCTATAGCAGGAGGCCACACAGTGCAGATCATCACGAGTCATTCACATGTGACAGTATCTGTGTGTAAAACTTGTGCAGAAAGAAAATTAACTCTTATGCAAGCTGGAAACTGAATCCGCCTACACTGATTCTACAATATTAGAGCAAGACACTCCTGGGGGAAAATGAGCGCTACCATATTGTTCTGAAGGCTTAAATGCTACATCCATGACTTTAAATTGTGTCCTTTGGCAGGGTGACCCATTTCCTCCTGCCCTAAGAAATGAGTATCTGCTATTCCACATGCACATACATCCCAGAAGCCCCTGTCTCCAGTTGCTATAGTAGATGCACTTGCAATATATTTGTTTAGTAAACTTACCTCCTACTATTGCTTTTTCCCTTCATTTCTTTCATACGAGACAGCTCATTCTGAAAATCCTTACCCACAAGATGAGCTATGAAAGCCATCTGCTTCCAGAACAGGGAGAGTGAATATAATAAATCTTCTTTGCTTCAGTGGTGGGATATTAACCCTTTCCCACAGTTCAGTATTTCCAAAGGGACAACTGTGTTAGTCAGTGCTTCCTTGCTCTCTCTTGCTGAGGGATTACTCATAAAGCAGTGATCTTTAATATTTGCTTCTGAGGCAAAAAGTGCTCCTGGGACACAGTTTGCCCTGGCTTGTGACAGTTTACTAGGTCCAGCTGACTTCAGATTTCCCATAGACTACATACCTGGTTTGAGCTTTTACTCACTATAGGAGAAAAGCAAACTTTCAGATCTGAATATCTGCAGTGATACTTCACCAGCAGAAGTTCATAAGCATGCAGTTCAGCAACCTTAAGTAAAACATGTTGTCGGATCGTGTAATTCTTCCGATTGTATTTCCCAGAATTACAAATACTTTTATACAGCCACTTTGTTTTACGGAGCACTAGACTTCCTAAATACGTAGGCAGGAACAGGGTGTCATCTTGTCCTCTTTGTTCAGATCACTGAAACCTGCAAGGAGCAGGAGAAGCTGCACCGTGTGGGAAAATGACCCTCGGTGCTGAGCTACTTTTGTGGCTCTTCATGTTTTTTTATCTTCAGATATTCACTTCCAAACAGTAGTTAATTTGAGAGATACAGAGAACAAAGATGTCCAAGATACCAGAGGTGCGAGGACCATGTGTGTCCTTCCATCACCCTCAAATTTAAAGAAATCAGCCCCATGCCATACTTCCCTCTGGTAAGAGGGTGAAAGAACATGAGACTACAAATTTCCTCAGCGCTTGAGACACTTGGATGCCACCAAGGAGGCATCAGGAGGCATTCGAGAGGTACACAAACTGTTCCTTCTCTTTGCTAAAGCTGGCTTCAAGGATTAGTGCCTGAGTCAACTGGCAATTGCTCATCACTGTGCTCTGAGGAGCTGGATGGATGAGAAAGAAGCATGTCACAAGCCAGGCTCTGGCAAGTAGAACTTTGCAGAAGGCACTGACTGGGCTTCTACCTGATGAGGAATATTCCTCTACCAGGTGGAGTCAAGTCCCTCCTCCTGTGGGGCTGTGTTGGTGCTTTTTTGGTTTTGTTTAATACAAGAAAAAAGAAAAAGAAAAGCCCTTGAGTACTATGTGTTTACTGCCAGGCAGGGAAGCAAACACCAAACAAATTTCTACCAGATTTGGAGTTAAAGACCACTCTTCAGGGTACCTGACCTCAGAAAAAAAAAAACAAAACAAAACATTTTTTTTCAAGGCCACATTGGTACATATGCACATTGGTACATAACATGACTTGTGCCTTCAGCCTTTTCTCCTTTGCCTTATAATGCAAGGGAACATGGAAATCTGCAAGTTAAAGTTAACCTGCACTGTTTGTTGGTTGGGTTTGGGGTGTGGTTACTTTTTTTACTCTAGTTAAGCTGTCCTGTTGTCTCTCAAGGTCACCTTTTTCCTTGTTCTGAAAAAAATGCTTGATAAAAAAAATACTGGATCTTTCCTGTAGTCCTTGTTTTAATCTTCGTGTTCAAACTCATCTGAGGCAACATGTTTTTCCTTGATTTAGGCAAAAATCCCTGTTATTATTGCATCTTCTGTTCTTTAAACAGTTTTCCTTGTACCTGCATTGTGTGTAGGATTGTAGAAACTACCACCACATTATGATTCTGAAGCTGCAAAAACTGCTGTATATCATATATGCTAAATCCCTGCTTCCTAGAAAAATCCCCTACTCTTAGAAATCAGATTATACAACTCCACCTAGCTGGCAGGCTAGAAGGCTTTTTTGTTGGCTTGAGTTTTTTTCCTTTTTAAATATCTACGTTTTAGGCTATTGGCTTGATTATTTGGAACATTAACCATCCTACTAGGGAGCACAGTGAGAGACTGAGAATTAGGATCCTACTGCTGTAAAGTGACTGCATACAAAGCTGATGACACATACCTCCAGGATCTGTGTGACCTGCGATTTGGAGGTACAATAACAAACAGCCCTTCACAGATTATGATGTCCAGATACTAGCAGCTTTCACTGTGCAGATGGTGATGCTGTCAGGAAATGTCAGCCTTTGGTCTCTAAATGTCTGTCACATTTCATTAGGGCAAGCAGATGACTATGTTCCTTCCACTGCTGAGGCTTGATAGCAGGTAACAAATGAGTTCTGCTGGTAATTGCCCTGTTCCTTATTATTTTGTGATCTGTTCATATCAATGAACAAGCACACATGCCTACAAAAGCAAAAAATGCTTCCACACAGGAATTTTCATGCTGTCAGTGACAACAAATGCGCCATCACTCAACGAGGTGCCAAACACTCTGCAGAACAGCAGAGAAACCACATTTTCTTTCAGTATGCCTCTCTAGAGGAACAGTGCATCAGCCTGAGGATTCAGTGTATGTTTTCAGACACCTATGGGAGACAGACAACTCCTCTTTATTTAGCAACTGTCACTTTGGTTAACAGACTGTATTATGTCTCTGCTGTCATTTTGCCTCCACCTTGGACTGAAACTCCAACAGCACAGATGCAAGAAGAGCAACAGAGAGTATAAAGGGACATGATCAAGCCATGGTTTTGTCGTGGCAGTTAAAGAACATAGCTAAAACTCCTGCTCTCTCCCCAGTCTTTCTGGCATGCAGTAATGCAGCTGAAGTGATGGGGTCTGGGGACCCTAGCTTCTTCTGTTACATGACCTTCTTGATCCAAGTGTAGGAGGACCCAATGGAACACCAATGTAGAAAGGTCAGAAGTGGGCACTGAAGACCCTTGAAAACATCAGTCTGAACTCTGAGATGATGCTAGAGTTACAGAGCTGATCTGAGGAAGCAATTTTCCTGCAGATTTTTCCTACATATTTTTATCCCTTATAACACAAAATAACTGACAGTATGTTTTTGTAGGGAACATTGTAGGAGTGAAATAAAGTGTCTGTCTCTGAGGGAAATAAATTACATACCAACAGAAACTTGCCCAGCCTAGAACAGGCCCTCACTTCTCAGTCTTTCTTTCCTGACTTATTGGTGCTTTATGAATTAAAAAAAAAAAACAACAAAAGAAGTCCAAAATGGCAGTAATTTTGAGGTGAACACTCCGTGATAGATCAAACCTAGTGCCTGTGAATAATAGCAGAAAGCCCGTGATTTTATGTGTCATGAAGCTCACAACTAAACATAAATGTCAGATTGTCAGCACTATTTTTAGTCTGGTACAACTCCATACCAAAAGCCTTGAACACTACTCCTGGTTGTTTCTGGTTTGCTGTTTAGGCTGTGTAGGAGAGAGAGACAGGTTGATACAATGCTTTGCTTTTTAAAAAGTCTTTCATTTGCCGTTAATGGAAGCCCATTAACTTACCTGGAAACAAAAAACTCCACCTTGTTCCGGCTACAGCTGAAAGAAGCTGTAAGTATGAGGGAGCAGCTGCATTTTTGTATTCACATTTGGTACATTGATAGAATAAGAAACCATTAGTAATTTCAGAAAACAAAGATTTCCAAGGGTGTTTTCTGGAGCATGTCAGAGCAGGAGTAGTTATTAAATATTCAGTAGACTTTATTTTCAATAGGCACATTTCCTGTGTACTTACAAATGAACTTCTCATTATTTACTCCCTACCAGCCATAGTGATCCTAAGATCTCATGTGAGCAACTTCTACTTTTACATATATTCTCAAATGGTCCTCCTAGAGATTAATCAGTGATAAGGAATCATTATTTTCTAGCAAGTGGGGTAAGGGATTCTTATAAATCATCTCTTTTCACAGACTAGCTCTACCTGTCCCTCTGCAAAAAGGCAGTCTGCCAAGTTAGCCATTATGCATCACTCCACTCTCTTCACAGCCAATTAAGGAAAAAAGCCACAGGGCCCAGCTGAGGTTTAAAAGTTGTATGTGTTTATGTTTTAATTGCATTAAGAGCGCATGATGTTTCTGTAAGAAAGCACCTAGAGGAGCACTGGCTCTGGCTCATTCCCATTTGAAATCTGAAGTATTTCTATTTTTAAAATTACTATTGTTTTGGAAGTGTTATCTAAATAAATCCATACTTTAAGCACAGTGTAGAATTATTTTCCTACTAGCTGTGAAACCCTTTGTCATGTTTGTCTTTATTTCTGAACCCACTTGTCCATTGCAGCTAACAAGTAAGCTCCTAAAAGTTCCTAGCAAGATTCTCACCACCTTGAAAAAAGACTGGATTTCACCCAATTACACTTGTAACATTAGTTTCAAAATTGCTGCTGCTGCCTTTTAGAACTTATATAAATCACAGTCCACATCTCGGCAATAAACTATATGTGACAATGCACTATGAGCTCAGCTGAACCTGAGTTACCCAGATATGCGAACATTTGAGGTCATCAGTGGAGTTTTCTCTGTCTGCCTTCCTCAGAAAGCGAGGCTTACATGCTCACATTAGCTGTGTTCGTGCCTCCTGGCAGCTTTTGCATCTGTTGCAGCAAAACCTGACAGAAAGGCCTCAGGGTGTGATACCCCTTCCTGCACAGACATGGAGCTTCATGGGAAAATTGTGGGGAAGGCTTGATTTTGAGGGATGCTTTAAGGAAAAAAACCTCTCTCCTGAGCATGTCTGAACTACACACTCTTTTAGTTTCGTATGTATAACTAAATTACTCTAGAGTTTCTGTTATTATTTATGATAGTTCTTAATTAGAATCATAGAATAGTTATGGCTGGAAAGGACGTTAGGATCATCTAGTTCCAAACCCCTGTGGTGGACAGGGACACTACACACTAAACTTTGTCACCCATGACCCTGTCCAACCTGGCCTTGAGCACTGCCAAGTATGGAGCATTCACAACTTCTTAGACATTTCAGTACAGCTGGGCTTTTTGGAGGTTTTCTGGGGGGTTGAAGTTTTGAATTCTTTGCAGAGGCTACAGTAGCCCTCTTTATTTTAGATCTAAACAGCAATACTTGACAGATTTATGTGAACTAGGCCAATTAATGAAAGGAAAATATTCTATAGGTGCTTTTGGCAGAGGACTGAAAATAAAACAATTCATATGTTTTATAAAAAGGAGAGAGCAAAGAGTTCCTTAAATAAGGGAATTTATTCACTTCATACAATATTCTTCACATAAACATGATATACTCAACTTCTGTCAAGTTTTATACCTTCAATAAAACGTAAAACTTTGTATACACACAAACACATTAAAAAAAAGTCAGAAATAGTAGCTGGAATCAAGCTCTGAATACAGGTACTTTAGCACTAAGATACACAAACAAATTAAATTTCCTTCCTTTTTTTTCTCTTTTGGCATTATTTTTTTTAGCTAAAAGATGCATTTATGACCAAGGAAGTTGTCATTCATCCTTTGTTGTAGATTACTCTTCAATCAATGCATTACATTTAGAGGCTGAAGAAAATACAAGATCTGATTGCTCTTAACATTCAAACCATATCCTAAAGAAGCTCCTCATATTTTAAAAGAAATATTAGAATTACTTGTTCATTCACTGGAGGCTTCTCTCAGTCCTTTTAATGTATAAAATACAAGTTGCAGCTGCACAGTCTTCACCTGATGCAAAGATAGGAATACCCACAACATAGAAAACATGTTTAGATCCTTTCAACTGCAAACACAAAATTAGCCACTTGGTTAAGATATGCTTCAGCATTTCTGAACATCCAAGGGAAATATCTCTTGCACTCTGAAACACTTGAAAATTGATTGAAAATTCAAATGATGACAGCATATTTCCCCTTGATAATGCTTTCCTGCATTATTAGCTACCAATATGGCATTTGCCAAAAGCTGTATCACTGTACTAAATGCCTAAATTTGTAAATATTCCCAATTCCCCTTCACTGCAGTCTATAAATATTCAGATGATGGAGAATTCTCCTATTCTGCTAATGAGCAGTAACTCAGGAATACTGGAATAACTTAGAGGAGAATTTGATACTTCCATGAATTGTGGCACCAGAGGAAAACCATGTCTTTCCTAAAGAGTCTTTGATTCCTTTCTGCATAGAGATGCCTGTCATACAAGAAATTTTCTTTTGCCAGGATGAATAGCTCTGGCTGTAGGTGCGTGTGCTGAAGAATAAGGCTGTTTCATTAGTGGCTGCAGTCAAGCAGCCCCAAAAATGTCAATATCTCATAGATTTTTATTTTGTAAAAGTTTGGTGGGGTTTTTTTTGTTTGTTCGGTTTGGTTTGGTTTTTTTTTTTGTTTTTTTTTTTTTTTGTGAAAGTTTGCATTTAGTTCTCCTTTTAAACATTGCTTTAACCTCAGAAGCAGCACCTTTTCCTTGCCATTTCAATTGCAGGGCCATGCTGTGTCACATTGCAGAAAACCACTGAGCTGGCTCATTCATCTTGGTGTGGCTGCTAGCTCTGCATGGGAACTTCAGGAGACCTGGGGGTGCTGTCCCCCTGTAACCAGCTGGACTTTCCCAGGGGGTCTTTACTTTTTCACTGAATATTTGCCATAAAACATATCGAACTCAGTGTGCGGCAAAAACTTGCTGTTTTCAAAGCCAACTTTTGAGCCATTTCTTTCTTTGCATTTTTTTTTACCAGGTTTGCAACTGCTAAAACGGTGCCAGGGAAACATAATACCTCAGGAAACTTCTTATGGTATTGTGTTAATAATTTTTGTTTGATGTATTTTTTATACTTTTAAAACCAGTCAATACAAACTGAGAGTTTTCAACTTTATCACAAGTTTTCTTGGAGGTTTTGATTGTCAGGCTTTCTTTCTACACTGAATATAAAGTTTAATCAACAATTACCTCAAATACACTAATGACTTTCGCAAGAGGAAGGGGAAAACCGATGCCTGGAGAACTGGCGAAAGGAATACCTGTCAAAAATTACTAGATATAACTGCTTCTGTCCTAAGACCATGAATGGGTTAGAAGCCTTCCCAGCGCCAATTCTGATTGTTTAGTGTTGTTGTATACATTATACTGTGAGGGTGACTAAACACTGGCATAGATTACCCAGAGAGGTTGTGGAGTCTCTATCCTTGGAGATATTCAAAAGCAACCTGCATGTGATGCTGGGAAATTGGCTCTGGGTGACCCTGCTTGAGCAGGAGAGTTGGAGCAGATAACTTTCAGAGGTCCCTTCAAACCTCTGCCACTCTGTGACCCTGTGAAATCTGATTGATTCAGTCTCTTCTCATTCATATGAGATGTGAATAAAATAAGGAGTTCAAGAAATAAGGGACTTTTCTTGAATAAAGGATACATTACAACAGGCAGAGACTGTTAAAGAGACTCTTGAATAACCTCAGTGAGAGGCTTCAGTGTGAGCTCAGCTCCTGCTGCATATAAGTATCCTCGGGTTGCAGGATAAAAGATTTAATGGATTTAAGAGGCAGAATATACATGAAGAAGAAATCCATTGAGAGTTACTATATACAAAAATACTTAGAGACTTATGGCAATTTGAACTGAGAATGGATAGGTTACAAGTCACCTTTTAAGTTTTTTTTAAGCAGATAACAGGTCAGTTACTGTAATTGTTAATGTTTGGTGCTCTTATTTCAAAGTTGGGTTGTCTGCTGCCACAGGTCTATATTGTTCCCCTTTGCTGATATAGAGCAGAATCCTTTTAAATCAACCAATTATAAGGAAAATATTTTCCTGTGCTCTGCACTAAGGAAATGTATTCTAACTCAATGCAAATTGGATAAAACTATTAAAAACAGATTTCCTGCTCCAGCCAAAGCTCTTGCATTTTATTCAGTCTTACACTACCATATTTTATGCTGAAGTGTGGCCTTTGTTTCAGGAAATTAACATGCACAATCACAGAGTGCAGAGGTGAAACAGAAAAGGAATAGCACACAACAGGTTTAGTATGTGTCCTCCTTAACTGTACCAACTGAATTCCTTCATTTGCTAAAGTTGTGCCTCAGTCTGTAAGTGTGGGATGATTGTAGATACCCCATAGAATGTAGCATTACGTGATGCACTTGGAAATGACTGGTGGGACACTTTCATCGGATGCTCAGTGTTTATCCTTTGGGATAAATTGTACTCCCAGAGAGACTCCCATCCTAAGGAGACAAATGATCCATGGGGAGCATGGAGGTAAGTGAATGAGAGCAGAAGGGCAGCCCTCAGACAAAACCAGAGTCACAACCCATACCGCCCCCCAGGTCACTACCTCTAAAGCACAGAATGAAAACTGCCCTATAGATGTGCATCACCAATGGCCCAAAGACAGGGAAAGGGAATGGCTGAACCAAGGCAGACTTTCCCTTAGCATCCAGCACTCTGGCTCTGCAAACGAGACGACACAAATGACAAGGGTGCTACAGAGGACTGGTGTTGAAAAGCTGCTATTACAAGGATTGAAACGAAGTTTCAATCCTTGATAGGTAGGAAGAACTTAATGTTATTCAGCATAATTTACTCTTGATAGGAAGGAAGAACTTAATATTATTCAGCATAATTTTGTTCAAATTTCAGAAAAAATATTATTGAAATATTGAATATTGAAGTTTATGCTGAATATGTTGAATAAAACCAGCGACAGCTTTCTGGAAGGAAAGTCTGTACAATCCACTGACATTCCCAGAAGGCAAAACTCCAGCAATTACAAGACAGAACTAAAGCTCTGTGAGTGGAGTTATCTTTCTTCACATTTTTATTTAATGGCCACTGTTAGTCATATGAAATCATAGTAAGTATTTGCTTAGCATGACTGTTAAAAGATGCTAGAGGATGGGAATCTTGTCAAAGAGTAAATAATAGTTTTTCAGTCTTATTACAAGCTAGCACCAGAAGTAAAAACTCTGAGATTATCGGAGTTGCACAGCTAGTAAGGACATTTCTGATGTTACTTGGTGAAGATGTAAAAATCAAAACATGGTCATTTTTCTTAACTGAGAAGTTGCCACAAAAAAAGAGCAAAATTCACCCTTAATGATCAAGATCTAAATAATCAAGGACTAACCTGAGAAAATAATCAAGATCTAAACATAAGAAAGGTACAGCAACAATGTGTTTGATTTCACAATAGCATGGTCTCTGTTGTATAATATATTGTTAGTGTTAATGAAACTTATTTTAAGACTTATGTGGAAGTAAGGTATCTGTGTGATAATATAACCTATTTGTTCTGCTGCTAATAATTTTCTCTGTATTTTCCCTCACCCACCATGGGATGATTTATCTCAATTTGACTGTCATCCTCTTAATGAAGTTAGCCAAGATTCTCCAGTATTAAATTACAGAGAGCACACAGGCTGATGATTTGGAGCTTTAAACTCTTTAAATTGGCAGTCCCATCTTGGGGAAAACCTCTTTATTACAGATTTATTTCGTCTGCCATTTGAAACTAGTGAATTACCATCAATTCGAAAGTTTTGCTAAGGTTATTCCCTCGCAAAAGAGGGGAAAGTGAAATCAATCTCCGCTGCTGCAGAGCTGGTTTTTTTGTGATAACTGTATCAGGCAACCTTTAAAGAAATTGAATTGTAGTCATGTTTCAGACACAGCCACATTATATCTTTTTTTTTGCCATGACTGCAGTCTGGTTTATTTTAAAGCTGTTTAAAATGGGATAATCAGTGCACCAATTAGATGGATGGTGAAAGGCAGCTGCTGCTGCCTGCTGCAGAGCACACTGCAGCCTGATTTCTCCAGAAGGAGCCAGGATTGCAGGTTGGACGTTCCCATGAAGTGGGGAGCAGTAGCCCGTTTTTGGCTGGTATGCTTGATTAGATCAGCTCTATCCAAGCTCCTGCTCTTTAGCCTCATTGTGTATCCCTGAAGTTCCCTGCTTGAGCCTCGCTTGCTCTCGCAGCCTTGACATTTTCTGAGCCATGTCTCAGGATTAAAAGAGTGCTACAAACACAGGTGCAAGATCACTGCTGCTACCCCAAGTGCTTTCTATATCTGACAACTTGGTCAGCACAAGCGCCTCATGCAATTTTTAACTGCCCTCCCTTCAGTATTTTTCAGCCCAAATATTAAAATTAACTTTTTTTCTCAATATTTAAATGGAGTTTCATGCTATATGAGGTGATAGTTGAGATTTTGAAAGGAGTATATTTTAACTGAACACAACACTTCCATTACTCAGTCCTTAATCATATCCCAAAAATTAACCTGTATTGTGAATGTCTTCCCATGAGCTTTGAAAATGAGGATTTTCAATTTTCCTCTGCTCACACTTGCTGTGTGTGTTTTTACAGTGTAATCTGGTGCCTCACAAGCTCTGAACATTTTACATCAGTAAACCTGCCTGGGTACCCTCAAGCACTTGCAGAGCAGTGCAGAGCTTCCTGCCTTTTGGCAGAAGGATAAGGCAGCCTCTGTGCAGGTAGCGCTGCCCAGGTTCTCTTCAGGCTGGGAGAGGTGAGCAAGCTGCCCCTCCAAATCAGCAATGCAGGTGAGCTTTGTCTATTTTTCTCCTTGAAAGAGTGCATTATCCTGGGCACTGCAAAGAAAATGTCACTCACCAAATTTTTTATTCTTTTGCTGCACTTCAGTTTATTTAGAGCAAATAGTATTTTAGAGCTTCCTCAAAAAAGAGACTGAAACTCTAAAAAGAGTATGGAACTCTGTCTGGGGACAGGTGAGCAGTCAATAGAGAGTTGGTGGGTCAGGATTAAAGGGAGAACAGCAGTGGGAGACATTATTGCTGGGATCTGTTACAGCCAGCCTGATCAAAAGGACTTTCTGGATGAAGCCCTCTATAGACAGATAGGAACAGCCTCACACTCACAGGCCCTCGTTCTCATGGGAGACTTCAACCACCCTGATATCTGTTGGAGGGATGGTAAGGCCCGGCACAAACAATCCAGGAGGTTCCTCAACTGTGTGGAAGAAAACTTCCTTCTGCAAGTAATATTGGAGCTGACAAGGAGAGGTGCCATGCTTGACCTCTTGCTCACCAACAGGGAAGGGCTGGTTGGGAATGTGGCGCTCCAGGGCAGCCTTAGTTGCAGTGATCATGAGATGACTGAATTTGAGATCCTCAGGATAGTGAGAAGAGCGTGCAGCAAGCTCACTGCCCTGGGCTTCAAGAGAGAGGACTTTGGCCTCTTCAGGAACCTGCTCAGTAAGGTTCCATGGCATATCGCCCTAGAGGGCAGGGGGCCCAAGACTCTTGGTTGATATTCAAGGATCACCTACCACAAGCTCAGGAGCTATACAGCCCTACTAGAAGGAAGTGCTGCAGGAGGGCCAGGAGACCCCCGTGGATGGATAGGAGCTACTGAGGAAAATTCGAAGAAAAAAAGAAGCTTATAAAAGGTGGAAGCAAGGACAGGCAGCCTGGGAAGAACACAGGGATGTTGTCAGGGAAGCCAGGGACCAGGTTAGGAAGGCTAAGGCCCACTTAGAATTAAACTTGACTAGGGATGTTAAGGACAGCAGGAAG
>JAOEHY010034953.1:0-52437 GCA_025447955.1 Psilopsiagon aurifrons | reverse complement strand
CGGCTGTGCGCAGCGGCGGGGGGGCGGCCCGCGCCGGGTTACCGCTGGCAGCAGCCTGCGTGGGGCTCGGGGGGCGCGGGGAGGCCGAGGCCCGCAGTCACACTGCCCTGGGCCACGCTGCACTCGCAGCCCTGCGCTGTGTGCATGGGGCCTTTCTCAGGGTGGGCCTGACCCCTACAGCCTGTGCTGTGGGTACAGCAGCGGCTGCAGGGGTGGCTGTGGCAAGGCCCGGGTCCCAGGTGCTTGCAAAATGAGTCCCGAACCTCACATCTGCACCTGCGGTTGGTGCTGACCTGCAGATCCTGTCGAGGAGGTGTCCTATCACCATCAGGACCAAGGGTTCGCTCTCCACAGAACCCAAGAGAAGGCTCTGGGACAGATAGAACTGCACTTCCCCGCACCCAGTGTTCCTCTGCCCTTGTGCCAGCTGTGGGGCAGCAGCCCTGAAGGCAGAGCCATCGGCCATTCAGGAGAGTCTAGTGCAAGTACTCTGTGAGGTTTTCTTGGCAAAACTCACAAATTTGAATGGGATTCTTACACTTGAGTACCAAAATCCAGATAGTTTTATATATGTATATGTCTGGCCTGCTACAGCGCTCAAATAGTGACTGAAAATCATATATATCAATGTCCTGGGACCAAAGTGCTTGGAAACTGAAGGAGAGGGTTCATAAGCTAAGTTTCATCAAATGACCCACAGAATGAAGTAAGAAATGGGGTAGGGAGGATCGATTTCGGATACCATTAGCATTTATACCTGTTCTTGAGTTTGGGAGCATTTCCAGTGCTGGGAAATATTTCTGTTCATGCATTCAGTTGCATTTGGTTTGAAGCCAAGATATGAATAAGGTGCATAAATCCAAACTGGGATTTGTGTCTACACTGTTATCTTTCTGTATGCTTCTATATTATATAATTGAGGCCATCCAAGGATAGCCAAGACTTTGTTTTCCCTGCTAAATATGTTGCACTACATTAAAACCTCTTTCTCTGCTTATAACTGATAGAGAACTAAACACAAAGGAGGAAAAGAGGAAATGGTTCTAACTGTATGAAAGCATAAGCAAAAAGGCTGCACAAGACTAGAGACAAGTTCACGTTGCTTTAGTTTACCTGGAGACTGCACGCTTTTCGGGAGAAAGCTAAGAAATATGTAAAGTGCTATTTTTTTGGCTTCCCCTCCCCCTCTCCACAGTCCAAATCAGCATTTTTGTTCTTCCTGAGGCTACTCCAGCACAGGAGGCAGTCATAGACCTGCAGTCTCTATGTCCTACTAAAGCCAGATAATGTCTCGACCAACTCAGACTGACAAAATGAAAACTGTGATCAAAAGGTACTAGTTAAGGGTTCCCCTTTCATTTATACACATGGAGAAAATGTTGTAGAATCCTAATTTCCTGCAATTTCACTTATTTGAAATAACATAGGAAACCCAGCGATAAAATACAAGTCCTTGTTTTTACTATTTAATTATATTTTCTTTGCATGCAGTTCCCTTTTTCTGATCAAAAGATTGCTCCGTATGTAAGGAAAAGCTTACAAGAGATCCCAGTTCAGTCAGAAATCCAAGGCATGAATAGAATGGCAGAGCCTCATCCCAGCTGATGAACAGTGTAAGTACAACAACTTAGGCTGGTTCAGACGTGTCGATCGGTGTTTCACATCAGGGCTTCAGATCACTTCAATTTGCCAGCGCAAAGATACTGGTATGACAAAATCTAAACCCATATGAAAGCACTTTGCTTTCAGGTATTGTTACTGAGTAACTTTATTCAGTAACTTCTTCCTTTTTCACCAAATCTGCATGGATTTCTGACTGCAGCTTGTAGATGGAAACAGTGAGAAGTAGTTGGAATCAAATTAATCCTTGATGGAAACTACTTGAAATTTACTTGCATCACTGTAGAAATGAGGATGTAACACCACCATGGAAGAATATGGGCTTTCATTTTAGTTTTTCACCATGTGAAGATGGAATATTTCAGCTGTGATTGAAGTTTCACTATGATTTGGTTTTGACTAAATATTAAAAAAAGGTTGTTAAATCAAGAATAAAAGTCAGGTGAGTTTTCACTTTGCTACATACTGCAGCCACATGTGGTCGATGCTTGCAGGGCACCAGCTGTCACAGGCCACTAAGTCGCCGGTTTGAGTAAAAGAAGGTAAAATTATTTTTGTAGACACTGAATTTTGAAAATTAATATCACTGGCATGTGACTTACCCAGCCATCACAGGAATCTGTGACCCCTTCTCTTCTCCCTATGCCACAGGAACTCATTGTTTCAGTTGTTGTCCCTCAAGGGAATGATAGACCAAATTCAGTGCTGCCTTAAGAACCACAGACTCATTTTGGCAGACTGGCATGAAAGATGAATATGGATTACTGACCTCCAGTTGCTATGGATAGCTATGAAAGGAATGATTAATTATCTGCTGCAATAGCAGCAGGAGAGAGACTGCAGGTCACTCTTTAGCTAAATGGTATAATTTATCTCTTAAAACAAAGGCAAGATAAGCACAGGTCTTCATATCTCTTTAGTTAGCCAAAAAGTGCATTTGAAACTATGAGATGTGAATTGTCATGCAGGCCATAGCTGCTGTTGATCCATGCTATAATGCTGATAGGCTATGCTTTTGAATCATGTCACTTATTTCTGTAACAGAAATGTGATCATAGCTTGATTTGAACGGCAGTCAGCCCAACAGTTTGTCACTGTGTCTTTAGGACTATTTGCCAGTAGCAAGCCAGCTGTCAAATAGAATTTGTGTTGTTTCTAAATAAAACACTTTACATCTGAGAAGTTCAAAGGCTCTTTTTCAAATTATTTCACACAGAGTTCTATTCCCCACCATTTCCTCCCCTGAGCAAATATGGTTTCAGCATTAATGTGTGCCCTATTTAGCTGGGATGTAAAAGAAGACATCTATTGTTTTAAAATATAATTTTTTACTCATGAGCTATTACTTGCACCCTTTGTTTCCTAAAATCCTCAATACTCATTGCTGACAAATTTTATATTTCAAGTGAGTAGCTAATACTTGACTTCAGAAGAAAGGATGAAATAAAATAGAACTACAACTTCAGCAAAGGAGATAGGAGGAGAGTGCTGGACACACTTTCTTAGCCAAGCATCCCTCCCTGGGAAGCAGCTGTAATTTGGCTGCTCGTAGATAGTCAGTGTTCGTGCAGCTTGCCTTCTTTGCTTTGACAGTGCACTGTTGGAGTCACTGTACAGTGCAGTTGACATATTCCTCTCCTTATTTTTATATAAACTTTAAATTTAAATTCTAAACAAACCTGCAAGTAGTAGAAGACAACTGGTGTTTGATTATTCAGATTAGCGAACTTCTAGGCCAGTCGTCTAAAAATCCAAAGGAATGCATATTTGTTTCCCCAAAGAAAAACTTGTTATTACATTTCATAGTCTAAAGGACTGTTTGTTTTAATTAACAATGAAAAAAGTTTGCATCTTCACCATGCAGTAACTCATTAACTGCTCATACCTCCTTTGCAAGTTTGGATACAATGGGATACTTCATGTGTTTGATCTGCATGTTGATAATAGGGGTTTCCATGTAGATCAAAAGAACGATACAATCCTACATTATCAGAACTCTGCCACAGCATCCAGCAAATGCCATATGGAAGGCAATGCTTGGCTTCCCTCCAAAGGCTGAATTCTAACACTCAGCTCAAAAGTAACCTACCACTTTTCCCATTGATACGTTTGTGCCTCCCTCTGACCTCTCCCAGCTTGTTTTGTTGCAGTGAACATCTGAAATTTGCTCAGTTAATACAATAGCCTTGTACTTTTTGACAAAAAAGCCTGTGGTTAACCTTTGTGGGCTGCATTCTGCAATAAAATGAAGGGTGGTAGAAGTTAAACAATGGGTGTGACTACCACAAGATGAGTGTTAGTGGGAAAGTGGTGTAACATCCACTTAACATTCCAGAGATGTGAAATACAATTATGATTTAAATACCAAAGATGTAAGTTGCAAGATGAGTAACTACTAGGACATGAAAGCCTCCCTTATCTTCCTTTCTGTCCCACTCAGAATCATTTTTACACACCCACAAAAGTAATACAAGTAGTGTCACTTGACAAAATTACACCTGATACATGACTTGTGCCATCACTTACATTTCTGTCGGTGTGGGCTCTGTTTATACCAAAGAAAAAACCTGCAATCTCATTTACAGCATTTTAACTTGAAAGTAATTTTGTTCTTGGTAGACTTCCACTCAGATTCTGAGCCAGGCTTTGAGTTTTGTCCTGTCTGCTCCCATCTTTTCCTGTGATAGGCAAGGGTCCTCTGGCTGTAAAGAGTTCCTCACACATTCATTTATGTATCTTTGCAGAAATGGTCTGTGAGCAGGTCTGTAACATTAGAAATTGTTGACTAAATGAGCCATATATCTGAAAAGCTGCTTAATGTCTTTTACATCATTTAGCATATGTGGGAAGGAGAGCAATAATGCAGAAATGCAGCCCCTGCCTAGGTGAGGGGCTACGCAGTCCTCTATCAATTCCAACACTGAGAAATAAAAGAAAAAGTAACTTCTAGGTGGGGGAGCAGAAGCAACTAGTGGGGAAAAATCCCCACTGATTCTAAACCTTTAAACAGTATCTTTATAAACAGGTTCTTGGTATGGTTAAAACTCAAAAACAACAGGTATGATTACAGCTCTGAGCAAAGGGCATGCACTGTGCAAATTGTGGCCTTGGAAATTGTCTGATGTGTAGATCAAAATTTAAACCTCTATTTTAAACATTTTTTCTCCTGACATTATTCCTTTAATTTTTCTTTACATATTACATGAAAACCTGAGCTGAAAGTTTCCAGTGCAGTACTACCTTTTATTAGCTGTCACCAGGAAAAAAAGAGTATTACCAGCTCTACCAGAAAGTGACACCTTCAAATAAAAGCAGAGGGGTGAGGCCAGGAGGGACTGTAGGTTAAGGACATGATGTGGGACTCGACTTGTGCTCTGTCAGCCCTTGTAATTGAACTGTTTATTTTCTGTACAAAATATGCACTTGGCAGAGGGAAGCAGTGGTTTTTCAGATACACGTACACACGTAGCTTTGTGTATGACTAATGCTATTGCCTGAAATGGAGCTGCAAAGTGGATAAAGTGAAGCATTTACTCCAAAGTGCTTGATGCACTGGGACTATCGAGCTATTATATTGTGCATATTTGTTTCCTAGAAATACCATAAACATTTACTAGAAATACTGGGTAGGAAGAATCATTTTTATATCTGGGGGGGAAATATATGATTGCTTAAATGTTTTAAAAATACAAATAGCAAAATAAAAATGTTCTCTCAAGAACCAGAGAAAAACAGTTTTATGTTTGTACTTCTTAAAATCCTTAACAGAGTTCATGAAACAACAAAAAGTCCTTAGATCACAGCAACAGTTAAGACAAAAAATGCTTGGATTTAGTACATTGGGGGCTTTTTTAGTAAAACAAACTATGAGCCAAGTCATGTCTTCAGTTAGCAGCTGTAATTCTGATTTTGGGGACAAAAAGACGGTGTGAGTGGCGGAAGCCACAGGAGGACTGAAATACTAGTAGAAGTTAGGTGCTGTGGCGGAGGCAGCCACTTGAGAACTATACGGCTTGAGGAGGCTTTAGGTCAAAACCCGGTGCTACTACCCACACCACAGTTAGATGAGTGACGGCGGCCACACTGCCAGACTTTGGGTGCATGCATTGGAAGTGGCTTTTCCTCTGTGGTCAAGGGAGGAGAGAGTGCTCCCTCCAGAGGGCTGTTCAGGCCGTCTGGATTACCCTGTTCCAAACTGTCCTCTGGAGGAGCTATTCCCAGCGCACAGGTTTGATTTCGGGGTTGATTCAGCCACAGTAACTAGAGCTCCGGGTTCGCAAATAGATCCTGAGTCAGTCAGGTAATATCCTGTCTCTGGTACTTGTTCCTCGTTGCTCCTATATAATTACTGTGTAGCGCTACAGCATCTGCCTTTTGGACAGGAAGGTACCTTCAATAGCTGTGGTGTCCCTAAAGCACTAGTCATTGTTTCTGCAGTGGATTTTTTTCAGGGATAATTGTTGTCTGACATGAAATAGTGTCAGTGATGATAAAATACTCATTTAAACAGAATAAGAATAGAATAGGATTTCATTCTTGATTTCTGACAAAGATTCCTACCACACCTGGAGGCTGATTCAGTGGGCTGAGCAGGTATGCAGCTCTCTGAAAATAAAGACATTCAGAACTTTCCTAAATCCACAGTTAGTCTGCCTCTCCTGCAGTGCTTAGATAAAATAGCTTTCATCACTTTTTCATCACATCAAACTAAAGCTGAATCATTACTGTGTACTGTAGTGGTGTCACAAATAAGCTTCTCAGCCTCTGAAACCTATACAGGTTTTCAGCAATACTGTGGTGGTTTTATCATGTATTTTATTCACAGATCCAAGATGCTTTGCAAAGATAGGGGCAGCACTGGTTCAACAGTTTCACAGGAAGGGGGATGCTCAGAGTTTCAGTGACTCACCCAATGTCTGTTGCAAAACAGCAGTGAAGCAAAACCTGGGCATTCTTGTAGCAGGCTTGTGATTCAGCAAAGCACTAAAGCAAGTGCTCAGCTTTGAGCAAGAACTCTGAGCTTTTTTAATGGAGACAGGTTTGAGTGTCAGTTTAAATACTTCGCTGGACTGGGTCTTCAGCTTTCAACAGCTAATTACTGTTTACAACTATTTTGAGGCTTTCGTATGGCTCAGCACATCTTTAGATGGTGGAAGTATCTTTGAACTAATTCAGTTGTGTAAAAAAGCATACTGCTTGCTGGCCTTTTAGCAATTCAAATGTTCATGCATATGTTTGGGGTTTTGTGTTGCTTTTTTAGATGACCTCAGTTACTCAACAAGAAGTTCTTGGCCTTTACCGCAAGATATTCCGAATAGCCAAAAAATGGCAATCAGCATCAGGACAGATAGAAGAAACTATTAAAGAGAAAGAGTACATTATCAATGAAGCCAAAACATTATTCCGAAAAAACAAAAATGTGAGTGTCCTTACAGTTTTGGTTTTCTGAACGGTTGTCCTCTTGCTTTTTGCACAATCACAGTGATTGGGTGCATATGCATATAAGAGCTGATTTCCCAACATTTCAATCACCTTAAAATGCTGGTATATTTTGGTTATAATTTAAATCCCACCACTAAAATAGTAATAAGAAAACTCAAACCATTTCAGCTCTTCATTAACTACTGTAGAAGTCTAAAAGGTTTAGAGCTTCCACTAAAAAATACCAAGACAAAATTAAATTAAATTTCAAAGATACTGCCTATGTAATTGAAGCAGCTTTTGATATTTTAGAAGTTAGATAAATGTATCATTACCCCTGCAATGGCAAACAGAGCTCAGTAGCTTCTTATACTTCTTTTCTCTTCTCAAAGCAGCAATTATTGAAAATTCTTTTAAAAGAAGCACTTCTTTTTCCTGAAGGAAGAAATTTCAAGCCCCTTTTGAAAGGGACAATACAGACTGCATGGTAATCGAAGGTCCTTTTTGTAATCTAGATCACAATGCTTTCTTATAGCCCATTTTGGTCAGGTACTAAACTGGAGTAATGCAAAATCAAAAAACATGAATTTAAGTCACAATTTTCACCACATTTCTGACTTCAGAGGGAATTTCTGGATAGGATGATAACAGAATGTAGACCAAGGAGTCTCTTCTCTTTCTTCTCTAGCTATCTTGCCAAGTGATGAATGGGTGAGTGTGGGGTTTTTTTTCATAGCTATATTAGTAGTTTACATATGTATTGTCTTTTTTTACAATGAAAATACTATGTTTGGGTAAAACTCTTTCTGTAGTCTCAGTCAAGATAGCTCCAGGCCTTAATATCCTGCACCATCAAGAACAGAACTATTGAGTCAAGACAAATGTTACCTTTTATGAATGTGAAAAATACAACCACTGTATTCTTGGGATTGCCAGAAAAAAGCAAGTCAGAGAAAGTCATGTGGCTGTCCATCATTTGTGCTTGAGCTTTCAATTGCTAGCTGCTGTACTTATACAAAACACTTGTTTCTATGATCTTAGGTAACAGATCCAAAGTTGATTAAGCAGTGTATAGAAGAATGCGAGGCAAGAATTGAAATTGGACTTCACTATAACATCCCCTACCCAAGGCCTGTGAGTATAAATCTTAAGTCACAAAATCTTCAGCTACACCCTCTTGGCTCTCACTGGGCAATAATTCCATCACAGTCCACATCACCATCTCTGCAGTGCATTTTTAGATGAGCCGATATTTAAATACTATGCTAAATCAGAGCCAAATAAGTCAAATGTGTATTGAAATGTTTTCCGTCTATCTTATTTTCCTGTAAATTGGCTGATTTCTTCACAAATTAAGACAAGAAAGCCTAAATGGAGTTGCATGAGCTAAGCTCCCAAGGCCTTTGAATATTTAGGCAGTCTTGTCCAATCAATGTCCAACCAGAAAAAGACATTAATGGAATCAAATCTGTTAAATCTTTCCACATAATAAAACAAGATAATAAAAATACTTAATTACATCTGACACAGATATAATTATTTTCATAGCCTACATTACTGGTAGCTGTTCTGGTCATAAATCAGGTCTTATGAAACACCTGCCTATGTTGCTTCTTTTCCCCTCTTCCTAGACTAAAACATGTCCAAGATGACCAAAATGCTGGAATTTGCAGCAATGTCTTCTATTGCACCATTCAGTATAGTTACCTCACTGCTGAGTCACTTCTGTCTGTAGTGCTTTATGCAGCCTCCCATAGAGACTTCCTCTCAACTCCTGTTGATTAGTTTGTACTTTCACATCTGTAGTTTCCTTATCAAGGAAGTCAAAATTAAATTTTATCTCCATCGGGTGCTTGCCTAGAATATGGTCAGTGTTAGCATCTGCTTCACATACAGCTTTTTCTTTTCCTCCAGGATAGAAAATAACAATGCACACCTAGCAAACAGTGGTCCTAGAAATGGGCTTAAAGTTTATACTCTGCAGTGGCTTCAGAATCCCAAAAGATTAGTCCAAGATCTGCTCTCTCAGACAAACTGGATGATTGTTATTTTTCAGATTCTAGTATTCTCTATTGCTGCTTTAGTCTGTGCTTTTACTACTACTTGCACCTAAACAGCTCTCTTACAGGATGACAGCCTCAGCAACAATAACATCTGACTGCTAACACCTACATTTTTCAATCACTTAGCAGGGGGGTTATAGTTGTATGACTCCCACTAACAGTCCTATGAAATACAAAGACTTTGTCAATCAAAGGAAGAGCCTGCTGCCTATTGCTCCTTCTGCTTGTGGAGTCAATGACATTGTGCATTTTAATATGGTATACATAATCATAACAAGAAGAAGACAGTCTTTCAGTACATACAGTTTTGTGACTTGTTAGGTAGCAATGAGTAGAGCACACTGCTACTCAGGAATTTTGAAAGTTTTCTAGCTCCTACCATTCTGGAACATTGTCAGCAGTCCTATTTCAACAAGCATTCTATCATTACAATCTGATACCAAGCTCCAAAACAAGGTTACTAAACCCTAATGTATATATGATTTTAATAAACACAACATTTAGGGCCTGAAAGTTATACCACTAATCACACCTCAGAGTGCTGCTCCTAGAGAGTGCTCCTCCTAGAAATCCAATAAGCTGGTTTGAGATAGTACAGTTGCCTTCTCCAAAGTATGAAGCAATTATTTCAAACTCAATGAAACCTAGTCTGTATATATACTTTCTTTTTCTTGTAGCTTCTCAATTCGCACCTAACTGGTGGGATTTTCTTTTCCAGATCCACCTGCCTCCTATGGGTCTTGCCCATAAACAAGGCCGTATGTTGCGACACCAGGAAAAGTTAAGGAAGATTTCTAAGCCAATATACTTAAAATCCCATGATGAAGTTTCATAACCCATTATTTAAGATGTGATGTGTAATCACATCATTTAAACTGTGGCCTGCAATCCAGGTGATTTGTGTGCACAGCTGTGAATGAAGCTGTTTGGTCACTTGCTCACATATTTCTGGAGCTCAAAAAGAGATGATACAATGTATATGATGGATAAGGTTGGTCTAGTATTTATTACATTTCAGCCACTGACTGGTCAATAAAAAACACTTTTCAAGGAGTGAGGTGTGATACAAGATCACTTTGACATCAGGAAAATTACAGCAGGCTTTTAAACTCTGTTCATTTATCTCAGGGTTCCCTGGTGGTTTGAGAATTATATATGCTCAACTGTGATTCAAGGCAGTGCCTTGTGTAAGGGTCATCAAGAATCAAGAAAATCCGGGAGAATAAAGCAGACAGTGCACCTCCAGAGCTTCCAAATGCAGGTGGGAATACACTGACTGCAGCTGCACTCCTTCCTCTCTTGTCCCTGCTCTGAAGAATCATTTCAGTTTCGTAGTATCCTCATAGAGAAATATTGTTTCTAAAGGGACAGTAGCAAAGAGACAGCAGAAATGCCACAAGTCCTCGTGTTACCTTTTGAAAATTGCAGGGGAGTAGCCTAGAGCCTCTATGTCAGCTTTTCTGTTGGTTCCCCCCACTTCCTTTGGACAGGGTATGTATGTGAAATGCAAAGTTTGGAATGCCATTACACAACTCAGAGTAAAACATTCTGCTGTTGGGTTCCTCAGGTTCCCATGTATGGACTGATGGAAAATTCTTCCTTCGGGGTATCACTATGGAAGCCAGCTTAGGGTACTTTGGGTGTCTTCACTGTGCGTTTTTACATGGTTAGCTTTTCAGCATAATCAGCACACTGGCTTTCTCAACAATTACTTTAGTGTTAGGTTTTAATTCTTACATTATGGACAGAACTTCACCTTTATTAAAAGAAAGAAGCTACAACTATTTCTTCTGTCTCTTAAGTTTGAGGGGCATTTCTGTTTTGCGGGTGCCTTGTGAATGGAAGTGCAATTAAATTAATTACTGCCTCACTGGCCACCAGTTGTTCTGGCTCCCTTTCAGTGCTCTGGCTTTACCAGACTTTTTTCTTCAGGAAGGGCAGGCTAGAAGTACCAATGAGCCCAAGCTGTGGACAAGAGCCACACTCTACCGGGAAGCTATATAAGCACAGCCCACAGCTGTGCTGAGGGCAGAGGGTATGAGCAGCAACCTATTCCAGACAGAAGTTAAGGGTGGCAAAAAAGCAAATTTGAAAAATGCTGTGTACATTACTCCCTGTTGAAATGGGCAAAACCAATGAAGTATCATTTCCTGAGCTCTCCAGCACAGCCTAAACTCTACAAGTCCTAATAGGAAATGGCAAAGAAATATTCCTGTCTACCTTAAAAGTAAGTGAAAACTGGCCATGTGCAGAACAGAGTGACGGTTCCTTCCCAAGAATGTACCGTGGAAAAAAAAAAATACAAGCAGATGAGAAAGCACAAGGAAACAACGAGAAGAGCGAGTCAGCATGACAGGTACTGGCTAGCCCAATTTCTCACTACCTTTCATGGTTCCAGTCCACAAAGGTATCTATTCCCATATAATTATTTCCTGGGAATACCTCCTGTGGGAAGTATCATGTAAAATGCCATTGTTCTACCTGTCAGTGGGAGCTTTGCAAATTTACTGCTGCCAGGAAGACACAAAACAAAACTCCTTTAGCAGAGGAAAAGTGGGATGGAACAAAGACAGCAAAAAATAATGTGATTATGCACACTGCTTAATCCTTCATTGAAACAAGTCCAAATGCCGTCTTTTCCTATCCTCATTGAATAAACAGCTATGCAAATGAGCACTGTCAATTTACTGTCTGTGTTATAGTCACAACTCTTTCCTGAGCACATACCATAAGATGCAGATTATTTGAAGAGAACATCCCTAAAGTTACAGAAAAATTACACTGAACTGAAATAACAATACAAGTTTATTTCTGAAGGGAAATATAAATAAACAATTTTTTAAAGTCTTAAGTAGCTCAAATGAGTATCCACTTCCTTGACTGAAAAGCCAGGAAGTTGAACTGCATAACATAATCACATTATTTGAGATGCTTTCAAATGCTAGATGGCCTCTTTTTCAAAAGAAGTGTTTGAGAAATTATTAACTAGTGCGTGATCTTCATTGTGTTCCAGCACAGACTGAAATTTCTTAAAAACTCAAGTCTGTTCAGCTAAAGGAAGGATTAGATCAGCTCTTCTGTCAAGCCTGGAGAGCAAACCTCTTTTTTTCACAGCTTAAGTTAAACTCTGTATGGCAAAGAGAACCTGCCTTAAAGAGAGTGCTTTGGTTTTAGAGGTCAGACTGGAAACATCCATTTTGAGGAAGCTTCACAAAAAGAATTTCATCTGCAGCTCAGTCCAGTGGGTAGGCAGACATCTGAACTGGTACTCATTGTATTCTTTTCCAAGGACCGTGTAACTGCTGTCAAGTATCCTGACAATGGTGCAATATATCATTCCCACACATTCATTTAACTTGCAAAAAGATGTTGTTCAAAAATGTATTTGAGCTCTTGAGTGTTTGTAATGCACGGATTCAACCAGTCAGTGTACCCTCTGTCCTGTACTTCCTTAACTTTGTGCATTCCCCTTCCAGAAAATACTGTCTCTTTCAAGTTATCACACTCATCAGGAGATGCTTTAGAATAATTTAGAATAAAAAGATGACAGTAATTTTATATTCTTCAGAAATAAAAATTCTGAATCAGTTGCCAGAAACTCTCCTGCAAGCTAACCAGTAGCAATGCAGTAGTTATTTGTTGATGTGGTATCTGGCCTTTAATATCTCAATAACAACTCCTTTCTGGATATTCTGTCCCTAACTCCTAATTTATGAACCCATGTTCTTATGAAACCAAATTAACACTAACATTAGGAAGCACACAGTCATTTAAGAAGATGGAGTTGATGCCCGCTTACTGAATGTACCCCCTCAATGTTGTCTAGGGGTGAGGAAACACTCATGAAGTTGCAGCAGTGACCCAATCTATTCCAAGGGAAGTATCATCAAACTGAAACAGGTTAAGAGGGATTAGGTTAGCTGATCTATCTTCCCACAAATACAAGTCTGTTCTTGTAATACCTTTTAAGTCTATAGAGAAAATAAGCCAAGCTGGGCCTCACTCCCTTGGGGCCCCACACTGTATCCATCAGAAATTATATCACTAACATCCATCTTTAAACACGGATAAAAAAGATCACTTATTTGATCATACCTATAAATTAATTTAAAAAATTCTAATTACAGGAGAGACCCACACTTCTCACTGATTTTCTAATCCTATTAGGCAAAACATTCTAGCTTATAGGAACTCATAACTAGAATAATTTTTTGTACTGTCTTCCACTTTTTCATTGTATAATTTTCTCTTTAACAGCCCAACGGTGCTAAAATCAACAGAGGTAGTACTTTCTGTTCCTGAAATGAATTTTTGTACAGATGAGATAAGAGAAAGGAAATGTACTAACCCTATCTGTCTTACAGCATCTCTAGCTGAAAATCTGTCTCTGCTCTAAGGAAGAAACATCTCTTGCTCTGTAATGTCTGTATACTGCAATTTTTCCATCTGCTTTGGGTTATTAGCGAGGCTGTAGATCTATGATTTGCCGTAATTACAGGTGTTTTTCTGTGGTTTGTTTAATGAGAATTTCTAATTAAGAAATTGAAATGCTGAACCTGCAAAGCCAAGAATTCTAATATTATTACAAGGTACATTATTTCCCCGAAGATTTTCCATGTTTTTATCATGTCTAACAGCTGAGTTGTTTTTTGTTTTATTTCTTAATGCATCTCCGCCAAGAAATCTTGTGAAATGCTAATGTTTAGCCAGTTTATCATTCTTCAGGAACGTCTAGACAGTGCTTAGGAAATAAGGTCAGGAAGCTCATTTCACAGAACCACAGAAAAATACCTCCAAGACAGATATCCCTCAACAGTACATTCCATTACTATTTCTCTAACGGTAAGGGCAGCCCAGGAAATCACGTACTTCAGTGACCATCAACTAAAGCAACACAGCCATGCCTGATCCCTGATGAAAACGCAAACAAGAGATGCATGAAGATACAGACTTCTCTCTTGTCTAGATCTGTTGGTCACACCTACAAAAGCTTGAAATACATCTTTAATTACATTCCGAGAGATGCCTTCATCTCAAATCTAGCATTAACACAGAAGAAGCATTTAGAAAATCAACACAGTAACAAGGACACTGCACACAATGCAGCAGCAAAGCTACTATGTATTCACAGAACTGTGTTAATAAACTATCCATTAGTGTTTGTTCACAGAAAGGTGCTAACAAGCAACCCGCATGGGAAGCTATCCTGCAGTATTTTCCAACAGTTTAAAAGTAATTTATCTCCATAAAATGTAATTTAGATAGCATTTACTAGTGAATCTGCCTTTTAACTTAAAAGGGCGTAATTTAAGAGGACTGTGCTTATAAGACTAGTATTTTCTGAAGAAGGATAGAGAAACTCAATCCTCAAATGCAAACTTCTCATTTTACTGCTTTAAGAATGATTACTCTTGTTGCCCCAGCTTCCCTTTCAGCAGTGCCTCAGCAGGTAAGCTGTCACCAGTCACTGGCATGCATGAGCTCAAATTTAAAGAGAGAGATCCTTCAGAGATCAGTGACTGAACTGATCAGTCCATAGGGAAGGATCTAAGAGCTAGGTCTGGACTCTCTGCCCTGCATGCAAAGCACCTGGCAAGAGGAGACTCATGACTAGTTTTTTATCTCTGATGCCACTGTGGCCTAATTAGTGATCTGAATTGTTGCTGTCATAACAACAATTAGATACAGCCATTCAAAAATATGGTAACCATCACAACCCTTTTTTTTTTTTTTTAAATATATAGTACATTTCAGTTACTTTTAATCATGTTACAAATACAAAGTGTCTGTGTTAGGAAGCCTAAGAGAATACAGGGGCTTTAAAGGACCAATTTTAACTGATTTATTTCTAGATCTTTTGAAACATAATTCTCAAAAATTGTTGTCAGTTTGGATGACTGTGCTGTAACATTCATAAACAAGTTTATTTTTGCTACAGGTGCCAAGTATCTTTTGGTCTAAAATGCTGAAGAGCAGTTTCTTCCTATCACTAAGCTGAAACACTTGCACATCTCTGTCCCCTTTACTGAAACAAATATCCATTAAGGCCTGATATTTTTGCCCTAGTCTCCATGTAACAATAGTGATGCCCCAAGTGCCTATAATACTGTACTGTTAGTGAGGTGCCAAATATGGTACAGGAAGAAACTGCACTAATGATCTATGCTAATCTTTGGGCAGAGCAGCACTACATAACACAGCTGTAACACTTCTGGCTTACCTGTAGGGTACTGTTCTTAAAAGTTACTATTTTATGAGTATCTGTATAAAACGACCTGGGGGTTAATAAAACAATACTTTACACTGTTTTCACCTATTACAGCTAAGCACCACACAACAGAGAAATCTCTAAGACAAGAACTATATGTCTGAATGAGTTGTGGCACCATCACTTAACGACTAGCAGGATATTGGGAATTGCTGAATTACAACTGCATCTCTGACTTTGAGGCCTCAAGCAAGTTATTAAAATGCTGCAATTTGGGCAGTGAATAAAAAACTCTGATGAACCAAGGCCCTAAATTAGTTTATACAGTGTGGGTTTGTTTATACAATGGGGGTTTTTTAAATGTTTGCCTTGATCTTTGTGCTTCTCTTGTACCGTGTACACACAAGTCTAATGATGCATCTTTAGTACCCTGGCATGCTGTAGGGATTAGCTAACGACTGCACTGCTCTTTGAAGATGTTCAGGCCATTTTATTTTTTATTAATGTCTGCAAGCTACTTTGAGCTTCTCTGATGAAAGTGCTTAAACAGGAACAAGATTTCAGCTGGTTATTAGTGCAATATGCAAGAGGGCAAGATAAGGAAGAAAAATACAACGACAGGAAAAAGGAAACAGCTCCATTTATCAGGCATCTGGGATATGTGGGTAAATAATAGTGAAATAAAAAGTTAAAAAACTACAAGACAGGCATACTGCTCTGAGAAATGACAGGTTCCCAAATGCATGTGCTGTCTAGAGGTTTTCCATGGAACTGTGAGGGTGGTGAGGCACTGGAATGGGTTGCCCAAAGTAGTCGTAAATGCTCCATTCCTGGCAGTGTTCAAGGCCAGGTTGGACAGAGCCTTGGGTGACAGGGAGGGGCGTCCCTGCCTGGTAGGGGGATTGGAACTAGATGATCTTAAGGTCCTTTCCAACCCAAACCATTCTATCATTCTATGATTCTGAGGCACATCTTCACAGAGTGTCAGTTACTACAGTTTTATAATACAGCCCTGGCAGTTCACTCTAGCTAAGGATTGGGTTTATTTGTTGGCAACAAACTATTCTCATCTTCTCCCTCTTTGCCCTACATATTCCTGGGACACAGAAATGGTAGGCAAATCCACAAAGTCTTATTTGCAAGAGTTATGGATTAGATTCCCATTAAAATCAGCAGCATAATTCCTTGAGCCCGATTTCATAAACAAACAAAACCAGCAGCCCTATGATGGTAGCTAAATAATAATATTTGTATTTCACAAGATTTGTAATGATGTGGGTGGCACACAGTCTGATGCGAGTTCTGTTCATTCTGATCTACTGCAAGATAAAACCCATGCATTTGAAATAAGTTTTTGTTTGTAGTGTTCTGTTTTCACCGACTCTTGGTTCAGAGGCTGATAATGGCTAAAAACCAAAGGAACCTGGGAGCTGCTTTGAAGTCAGCAGGAAATCCTGATACATAAAAATAAATAAATGCAGACATTGGGGAGTAATGTATATCTTTTAATAACAAAATAGGAGTGTTTGACATGCGTATTCTCAGTCATCTAACTGGCACAGTGCTGCCACACCTCGATTTATCCAGTGTTTCTGGGGCTTTTCTGATGGGAGTTCAATTGAGAGAACATAGTTGGTTGAGTGGCCAGTAGTGGATAAGACACCTTTTCTCTCACTTGTCTTGTATACAGGGCACGAATAGATGTTCATGTGACAAAATTTGGAACTATCTCCAGGTTTCAGCCAAATTATGGGCAAAGAATCATAAAGGATTTTTGGAAGAGATTCTCCAATTACCAAGGACTCTCTATCCCATCGCGCACCTTCCAAAAAAAGGCCTCTCACATAAGCCCCATCTTCTGGCATTTTCTCCATTGTGTGCTCCTGTTGCATCACCTAGAATGATTAAACCATTGCTTGCTTTATTTTTCTCTGGAGTATATTAAATCTTATAAGTGATAGTCTGAAATTGCTCCTTTAAACAAAACCGCTTTTCATTTGCAAACTCTGTTCCTCACTGCCCCAGAACATGTTTCAAGCTGTTCAAGAAAAACAAAATTCTGCTGCATTTTCTTACCTCAAATTCAAATCCAATATGGTCAATTGGGATTGTGTATTTTCTGGCATAGTTTTGTAAGACACCAGTCAAAAAAGACTGAGTGAAGTAGAATCCTGAGAGCCAAAACACTGTGGGCGGCCCATTGATGACCCAATCCTGAATATGTAGAGAAAAAGCAAACAAGAAAACATACATTTGTAGCTTCACTGTGCCGATTCACCAGAGAAAGGATGTCTTTCAGGATGCTGTTTCCGATATACTAAAACGGTACAGTAAGATCTAAACCTTGATGAACCCTCTGCATATTACCATCAGTTCTGTGTATTTCAAAGATGGCAAATCACTGAAGTCACTTATTTATGATGAAAAGAAAAATAATCACTCATTTTTAAACAACCACAACTTGATGCTACTGAGAAAGAAATTTCAGAAAGTAGCGTTAAGCATATTTTGGTGAGTCTAGATTCTAGCCAGAAAAAATAAAAAGGAAAAATTATTTAATGTGGACACTTACACTCTCTTTTACAGCCTTGTAAACACCAATCTCCTAATATGAAAAAAGGCCACATTTTCTTACATAGCATCTTTACTGATCACTTTGAGGGCACTACAGCCAGCTCATCAAATACTAGTACAGGAAGACAATCCAGTAAAAAGATGACAGACAAGGAGATCTTGGGCCAGGATCTTTGTTGGGTATCACAAAGGCATTAGGGGAAAAAAAGGGTAAGGGCATAATGTCCCCACAGTACTCTAAGCCATTTGGAGTCAAAAGAAGCCCATATGGTACTCTGATTCAGCAAACAGGAAACTCTGCTGCTTACACATATCTTTAAGACACTTCTTTCTAGCTTTCTCCTCCCCTGACTTACACGAGTGCCATGGTTTAACCAAAATCAGGACAGTGGGGTTCCACTGCATCTCAGTACCCTAGCTATTTAAGGTACATCTAAAATTTGAAGTAATTTAAAGAGAGCTCTAAGATTGCAAGGGAAAGGGTGATGGAAGGGTGAGTAAAGAACGAAACAGCTTGTTTAAAAATACGTGGAAGTGGTGTTCCTTTCTATTAATCTTGAAAGACATTTACAGTCACATATATAAAATTTAATAGTGCCTGTTACGCACCATTTCTAAAGCACCTTCACACCTGTTTCAGCACCCTTTGAGCAGGGAAGTCATTAAGACATCAATGCAAACTAAAATGCATCTTCTAGAAATAGAAACATGGAAACTACCATATGCAGCTCTGGATTAGCACCAAAAGATTATACTCCCAATTCACCCTGCTGAGCAATTGCCCAGCTAATTCCAATGCTGTTAATGCAGTGTATATTCGGTCATAAATCTGTACAAACAGTTAACAATCTGGAGCTATAAGGCTAATGTTGAGTGAAGACAGTACTGATACACATTTCAGCTTTCAAATACCAACTCCTTAGACCTGTCAGTTTCAGTTTTGCATACCTGGAAGAAGACCAAGCGACAGAGGAGATCAGACACATAACTTCCCAGTGGCTTCAGTGATGGATAGGATTTGGCAGCCCACATTGATGGTACTTTTCCAATTAGCATGCTGTTGAAAACATCTTCAAGTTCAGATGACATCAACACTTGGCCTTTAATGGCTTTGCGTAAGTTAATGAGGCTGCTCCGAATAACTTCAGTAAGCCTTCAGATAAAACAAAGAAATTGTCATCTTATTACTTATTTCTTATTATCTGGCTAAAGGCCTCTGAGTCCAACTTGAATGAACGGTTGATCAAAGCGGGTAAATGTCCTGTCAGAAAATCCTTATCTCACCTGTAGTTATCAAAACTCCTACTTAGAAAACAAATAAAAAAACACACACAGAGAAATGAAAGATAGTGAAAAACCTCATTCTATACAAGGGAAATCAGGTGACAAGAGCTTTAAAGATTGTAACTGATTAACACAGTGTACTGTGAATACTGCTGCTTGGGTATGACTTTAAAAGAATAAAGTACACTGTGCTACCTCAACATGACAAATTCAAATCTGATTTAAGTTCATACTCCAAGCATATAAGTACTTTTTCTGTATTAAAGTAGTCAGCTGCAGCTTTCACGTCTTTTTTAAAGGTTCATCCAAAGAAGAATCTTTGTTAAGAACAATGTATCGTAAAGGCTTATAATTGCTTAAGCACTGGTAAACACAAGCATGTTTCAGTATTAGTAGTGCTACACAAAACACTAAGCCATACCTGTTAAATCGAATTAGTTCTTGCCTAAGAACTGTATTCATCGACTCTTCATAAAGTACTGGGTACATCTTCATAATCACTTCCACATCAAAGTCACTTGGTAATTTGGATAGGATGTCCTGTGCCAACTCTTCAACAGTTTCCTGAAAGCACAAGTTTGCAGTGATAAGGAATTTCCTTTTTTTCACCCATCTTTATTCAATATATTTCACAAAACACTATAGATTTTGTATTTTTTCTGTACAATAAGATACATAGTTTAGTCCATTTTTCTAAAGAAATAATGCTGCCATGCTCTTACTCTGTGCAACATCCTGTCTGTCTCTGCATATGCTTTCTTGTTCCTTTTCCCTTCTCAATAAATTTAAATTTGTTAGTAATTCCTAGTTAATTTGCAAAAATGTTTTTGTCAACTTCTATGGAAATAGGCAGCAGAACAGACAAACACAATCCTACTACTGCTACAGTGAAGGAGAAGACAAAGCATGAAGCATGGGAGAAATCATAGGAAGACCCCAGCCATGAAAGAAGCTTTACTTACAGCATCAGAGAACAAGATCACTAGACAACCCTGCAAATGAGGGATTGTCTATTGTCAGTTACACTTTTCAACACTCCACTTGTGTATAAAATACACAATGTCAAATCTGAGTGGCTTGAAGGGTAATTTATCTCAAATGGGCATAGATTTGGCCTGAGTAACCTGAACCACAAGGACAGGATGAAGAAATTTCCAAAATATTCGCAACCAGGTCCCGTGGAGGGGTAGGTGACAGTGAGGTCTGTGTCCAAGTGATTCCATTCTGCCAAACTGTCCCCTTTGTACCACACAAGTCACAAACACAGTTACACGTTTGGGACTGCAGAAACTGAAGCAGGCAAGGGAAGCAAAAAAAATCACATCTCAAAAACCATTCAGTCTGGAAGTACCATTAGAGCACAGACTTCACCAGGAAGACAACTTTTGCCTCTAATGGGTGTACACTGACTGCCTGATGGCTGAATGAGTTGATATCATTTCCTGTCATTCTGGAGTCTGTCCCCTAGTGAGAATGGCAGGGATGGTCACCGCTAGGTGGGGTTGTATGTTATTAACCTACTGAATTCGAAGTCATCAGGGTATCATCAATCTTTAGAGGTTCTTCTACGCCAAATTTATCTATAGGGACATTGATATCTATTCCCAGTGCCACAGTTATGTGATGAGAGGTCCTGGATTACCCTAAGACTTAGGGAAAGACAGGAAAGGGCATCTTTCAAGCTTGTAAGTTGATCTTTTTTCCCCAGTTACCTGAGAGGACTTTCCACTTCCCCCTGCTTCTCTTGGCAAAGTCAGGAGCACTCCATGGAAAAGCTGGTTAGTCTCCTGGTTATCCTTGGTGATGTCAGCATTTTCATGAAGTCCAAACACTTCAGGGTGTGTTAAAATTGGTAGATTTTGTATGTATTCAATGTAAGACTGTAAAAGAGACATTCAGATACTCCTAAATGATGAGTAAACCCAATTTGTCCAGAACCTTCCCATTTCAATCAAACACATTAGTTCCCAGTTAAACACAACCAGGAACTGACTTACTCAGTCCACAGAGAAAAATATTAGTTTTGAATGCTTCAAAAATGCATAGAGGAGTTGTTCTTACCACCCTCACATAAGTAGCAAGAGAAAGCAAAAGAAAGGAATATACATTATAAATACATCAGGAGCACTGGTAGGAGGCACAGAAGAGAGTAGGACTCTGTATGCATCACTCTCACAACTGCAAGCTACACGTATGTTATCTCTATATGTGCAGTTGTTAGAAGGGGAAAAAGGGATAAAAATTGAGTCAGCAATTTCACCATTCGTGCAATTCCACCTCCTCATCCTGATCACTGCTTTCAAGGCAAAAGTGGTTGCAGGAGGGTGCACAAGTACCCTGTAAGTTCCTGAAGCTTGATTCCTGAGGGCTTTCTGGAACTGTACTGGAAACCTGCACAGCAGTGGCTTTTTGTATCAACAAACATCAGGATTTTGGATGATCACTGCATCTCCATTTGTGTTTGTTAGATATTAAGTACCAGATTTGTATTTCATACGTAAGATAGATTCTGGCATTGCTTTGTGATCTTACAGTTTTTATTTTCTATTTGTTGTATTTGGCATATCAAAGTACAGTGCAGATAGGATTTTTTCCTAATAACTCAAAAACTCACCTCATATGGACCATGTGGTGGTATGTAATAGTCCTCTCCAGCTGTAAGCATATACTTGTCTTGCTCTATATCCTTGCTGTAGACTATGGAAAGAAGGGACAGGAGAAGACGCCTGTCTTTATCATCTGTTACTCTACCTCCATAGTTACATTCCCCTGAGAAAGGACAAAGAAAACCAGGATGAAAAATTCAAAGTTAATGAACAAATAAAAATTGTTTCACAATAGTGGATAGCTCCAGTAAGCTGAAGTTCTGAAGCTCTGGACCCTCAAAGATTTTAGGTCCTATGTTTCAATTGATTAAATGGAAATTAGTCTCTTTAACACCATTGGGCCAAATTTGTGTGTCTTGATGATGAAAGGCTTAAGGAACACAACAAGTTGGCCTGAGAAACTGGCCTGAGAAAGGCTTAAGGAACACAATAAGCTGGCCACAGTAACTAATGTCATGTTTTAAATGACAACTGTTTTGCTTGAAATTCTCGTAAGAATTTTTGCAGCTGTCAAAATCTGAACAGCTCTATATAGCTGATCCTTGTCTTGTCCCTTTCATGCAAACTTACCTGATTATGTATGTACAAAGTAGAAAACAAAGGATCACAAATATATAATGCCCCTGTACAGAAGAGTTTGGAGAGATTAAAGCAATGAATGGGCAAGCAATGAGGGGAGGTTTACACTTGATATAAAGTACAGAAAGCAACTGAAAGCTCACAGGTATTGCTTTAATTCTGACTCCTGAAACTCTTTTTCATAAAGCTAATCATAATATTAGCAAAAAATCAGGAATAATCTTTATAATGTTGACAAAGGAGGTGCCAAGAAGCAGCTATCTTTCTAGAGGAATAGAACTGAATAGCCACAGCAACCAAGTTATTTACAGAGGTCAACACCTCCAGCTTTTAAACTGATGAGTATTACATCCTCTGGTGACCTGCCAGTGCTCACTGTGTCAGGATCATATTGACCAGCTAAGGTGGAACAGAGGCCGTTGATGTTTTTAATTTACATAGATGAAACAATGACCAGCAGGTTTGCTGAAACATTAGTCATTGTTCCAGCCACATATGAGCCAACCAGGGGCCTCCTAGCGTTTGGGTTGTGACTTCTCTGTATGTGCAAGGCTAGGAAAGTAAACCTGAATGGAATTCACTCAGTTTGTCAAGAATTCATCAGTTTATCACTCCATCAGCTGAACGTGTCTAGCAAAGTCAACATGTATTAAAAATGTAATGCCTGTACCTGTAAGATATGTCAGAGCTTCAAATGGGACTTCTTCATATTCATTCAGAAACATCTGGATCTGCTGCATACTAATTCTGAGGTCAGATTCATTGAACTCATATGGAATATTCCAACCTGTTTAATTCAGAAAAGATGGGGCAATGGTGCACTGCACTGACAACCATGCTCAGGAAATAATGGTATGGTAACTGTACTGTTACAACAGAGCTGAAGATAACAGCTGCTATATAGTACCTAGAAGCAGCTCTGGAATTTACTGGGCTATTAGGGACAACATGATTCCATAACAATATTATATCCTAAGGCACTATTACCATCGTTCTATACAATTAAACCTAACCACAGGCATTCTGGCATCACATACTTCTGAAAAAATAGATTTTACCTTAAGTAGAACACAGACCTGCTCAGTGCTTTCACCTAATCTGTTGCTATCTGGAGATGATGAGAACAGCAGGTTTAGTTCATTGATTAATTTAGTTTTCAGTTTACCCATCTATTAATATTGTTTGTATGTGACATTCGGAGAAACAGCTCAAAAAAACCCACCCAAACCAAAAACCAACCATACATGAGCACAATCCACATAAGAGAATCCTTCAGAAAACCTATAACCTTAGTGCAAATTGAAAAATAGGGCTACTGCTGCAACTATCCTTCTCTCAGACAGCTGGTCACATTGAAATGTAGATGTTGCTTTAGAAAATCACCTCTTTGTCACTTACAATAATTATATTTTTACTTTAAAGCAATAAATATCTTCATAGTGGTAGATTAGTGTATATTTAAATAGCTGCCTATTAAAATAAGAACAGAGGCTTCCAGTCACACTTCAGAACTGTAACCTGTTAAGACAGAATCAGTCAGAATGGAACGCTGAGAACTTCGTGATGTACACCAGCGGAGAGTATAAGCTTTCTATAGCTACAAAAACTGAAATTACAATTCCATACATTTCTACATTTTATGTAGAAATTCTACATAGCGTTCAAAATATCTCAAGATTTCAGAAAGAGCCAAGGCACTGATTCTTATGCATATCTTTTCACTGTTGTCTCACAAACAACTCACTTTAGCTATATACATTTCTTTCATGCCAAGTAAACATCGCACTAGGTTTGTTAAAACAAAGTATACAAGCAAGTTACAAATGCAGAACTGAGGAAGACAAATATTTAATTGCAAAAATTTAAAACAGCACTGGATTTGATGATAAGTAAAAACTACAATAATAAATTAGTAACATAGCAAGCTACAATTTAATGTAACTGCTGTGTAATATATTTACATGGAAAAGTGGTACCTTCTAGTCCTCCCTCAGGGTAATGCTTTTAGTAACTTTAAGAGTAGTTTTGCCTGAATAACAGTCCCTACAAATAACAGCTTTCAAACATTATTATGTTCGGTTCAATACAGACTGCACTCTGGAAACGTTGCTAACAACAGGACTGCCTTTTTACAGAGAGGCTCCAATAACGCACTTCAAAACTACTGATCTTTTTGAAACAATCTGGAAAATATAATAAACCTTACCCAGTGGGCCAAAGTTTCTCCTTTCTTGCACAATAGCATGAAAAAAGCAAAGGCCAAACAGCAGTTTTTGCCACATTTCTGGCTTTTGGCAACCATTAAAGAACACAGGATCAGAGATGGGGTCATTCAGGTATGATCGAAGAAGGTTCACTCTCACTCCTTTTGGAGGCTCATTAGTCATTTTGATGCCATTCTGGAGGATACTAACAGGAAACTTTTCTGATGGATAACTGGTTAACCACAACCTGAAAATAATTTTTAAAAAGTACATTATAAAAAAAAAAAAAAAAAATCATCAATCTTGACAAATCTTCAATATTGATCTGCAGAAGACTAAGGGTTGTTACTTGCTTAACTATAATAGCAACATATATATCTGTTCTAAAATGAAAGCATAAAGCAGATTTGACAGGTAAAGAAGATGACATCCTAATTAGGTATGTTTATTTTATCATTGCACATAAATAACATGAATGTTATACTTAGTTGTTCACAAAAAAGAAGTTTAATTTCTTTTTACTAGTGTCTTCAGCAAATAAGCAATACTCCCATTAAAAAGAGGAAGATATTAAAACCCTACCTGAACTTATCGTTGGTATTCTCAGGCACTATAACTTCCTCACAGATTTTTTCCAAAGCAGGCATCCAGCTAGTTGCAAGATGGCAGTTTTGCAATACTACCCAGGTTCCATCAGTAATAGCCTGAGAAATCATTTTTGCTGCTATCGGGCCCTGGCCCTGTCCAAGCGAAATGGTTTGAATGCTTGTGCCTCCCATGCCAACATCATCAGCAAATTTTAGCAAACCTATGATGGTAAGTTTCACACACTGAAACAAAGTCTATGTTATATCATCATTTCTATAATGTAAAATGTAATTAAAAGGGCAAAAGTCAATTAATATCTTATTAAATAGACAAAAATCCACCTCATAACCCAGAATAGTATCAAATAGTATCAGTCGCTGTGTTTCTAAGGCATATGCTAAAATTTAAATACATAAAGTAATACAAACAAAAAACAAACCCAAAACCTAGCAGGGTTAAATGCCTGCCCTCTCCTTTGGTCCTGAGTGCTCAGTTCCAGCCTCTCCTTTCTGCTGTGCAGGTACAATTGCTTGCGGGGTTGAGCTGTAAACTGGATCTTTAGATCCAGTCAATAATAATGCTCCAGCTTTGCCATCAAAACCAGTACCTCCTGAAAAAATATCCTTACAGTATGACAATTCTCTTGGCAGAAAAACAGGTTTAAAAATAATCTGGGTGGTTATATGTTAAAGGGCATTTAACAGATGTGGTTTTAAGTGTGGTCACATACACCCTTTAATTAGTGACTGAGAGAGAAGAAACTTTCTGGAGGAGGGGCTGCAACAAAGACTGGAGCAAGTCCCAAACACCCACCAAAAGAACTGTAGTGCAAGCATAAATTACAAACTGGTCTGGATGTTACAAGCTGCTAGATCCCTAAATTGCTGCTCTGAGACCTAGACATTTAATCACTGCTATGTTCATTCCACCCTCTAGCAATTTTACTATCACTGTTTATATAAGGGCAGATGCAAATGTCTGATATTCTATCGTTGCTGTATTGTACTTTAGGACACTTTAAAGAACAAAATACACTATTAGCAGTTTAGTCACACTCAGAGACATTTAATCAGATGAAAAAAAATATAAGAACAATCTCACCTGCCATAGGATCAGCGCCTGGTGATAATACAAAAATCAAAGGGGCACAGCAATTTGAATCACTGTAACTTTTTCCAAGATCAAAAGTAGGTGGCTCAATAAATGTTCTTCCCATATTTTCCACAATGAACTCCTGCACTGCTGGAATAATTTTGTCTGGTCTCAAACATCTGAGAATAACCAAGTGATCTAACCCCATTAGTGTGCTCCAAGCATCTGGGAAGGCTTCTTCATGGGGTCTTGCAGAGTCATAGATTAGTTTCCACTTTGAGGAATTATCTCTTACATGTTCCATTAGTCCGTGCAGGTTTGTCAGACTAGATGCACGTACAAGCTCAGCCCATGATTTCTCAGAGAGCCAATCTGGAGCTGGATTGGAGTGAGGATTATCAAGAGCAACACCTCCTGTCAGTAGGAAATGCCAAATCTCATCATCTATTTGGTCTTTTGCCTTCATAATACCTATTGTCAGAAGCAAGGAGAATAACAGCTTATCCTTTTCAAACAGAGAACGACACACATTATTATAGATGCTTACTGTGAAATGCTCAGTTATATTTTTAATCCTCTCTTCTAGATCTTCACTCTTTTTGCTTTTAGCAATAGACTGAACATACACATTAATAAACCAAATTAACGAATATTGGTACATAGGTTCAATGTTTGCCAGATCAGAGATGCAGAAGAAGATAACAGCTGAATGAACAGCAACTGGTTTATACCCCATTCGAGTAGTATCTATTTGCATCTCAGTTGTAGAGGAAATTTTTTGCTTTTCAGAGATTTCTTCAGATAAAACTTTGGATGAAGACAAAACAGTAATTGCTGTTTCATCTTCTAAGATATTTCCTTCTGAAGTGGAAAGGATCTCCAGGATTTTGTCTTCTATTTCCTTTAGTTGTTTCTTGTTGGCTGCACTTTCTATAATCAGTTTATTTTTCCTTTCTTCTAGATCAGGTTTTTCCTCTGCAGTTACAATTCCAAGAAGTTGATCCTGAAGACCCAAAGGTGTAATCACAAAGTTGATTAGACAAACTTTAACAGCCACTTCAGGAAGATAATGAGGATTTCTTAAGCAGGTTGTTATGTAAAACCTGAAATCTCTTGAATATTCAATTATATTTTCCCCTAATTTAATGTATTCTACTCCTTGTTGTTTAAATGTTAGCTTTAATAAAATGGGTTCTATGAAAGCATCTAGTTCTTCACCAACATTTTCTAGCAAGACTGGTGTTCCAAGCTGAACAGCATTTTCTAATACTCTCACATAATGCGTGTCAGATAATTTGATAACTGACAGCCTGTTAGTTTTCTCCATGTTTTTTACCCACTTATTAGCTTGCCTTTGAGGATCTATCATTAAAGCCCATCTTCTTGAGTTAGAAACAATTATGCCATTGTCAGTGGAAAAAGAATCAACCGGTAATCCAGCAATCTGCCATGCACGGATTTTGACTGGATCCCCTAACGTATTACTTAAGCTGAAATCACTGGAGCATGGTATGTTCTTTTCATTACATAGGACCTGCCATTGCTGCTGACATTTTAGGCGGTAATCAACAGTAAAGGCTCCCAAATAAGCCACAGTTCCTGATGATAACAACACATCTCCTGTAAGATCTATGTACCGAATTCCTAATATTCGTGCAGCTTCTGTCCACCTTTCTTTCTCTCCACCAAGACCACTAATCAGCTTTTCAGCTCTCACAATCTTTTGTGAGCAGTGTTCAATATTATCTTCTAATTCTTTCTTCCGTTCAATCATGTTGTGAAGCTCATCATTCAAAGCTTGTAGGCGATCAACTACCTCCTTAAGTTCTGCTTGTTTTATTTGTAGCTTCTGCATTTGAACCTCCAGTAATTCTTCTGCAGCCTTCAAACGTTCGCGCTTTGGGGCAACCACTTTTGCAACACGGTCATATACCTCCATGGCTCGTACCCACTTGCATAGTCCTTCACAGGCAGATGAAACATTTTTGATGACAGCTGGCTGAAAATCTGGATGATCAATAAACTTCTCTCTAATTTTCTTCATTGTAGCAGGAGGAATATTATCTTTGTCATATGTCTTTAAGCTCTCCAGGAATTTTAGATCGCTAAGAAGTTTTCTAGATGGCCCCCAGTAGTCTTCTATCATTTTACCTATATTGCAAATGATACTAAAATCAGCCTTAAAACATACATATCCAAACTGAAAAAAACCTCACCCAAACCAACTTTAAACATAATACAAACAATTAACATCAAAGATTTTGCAGTGGAGTTTTATTATGACCACCAGTTAACCACTGTTAACTAGTTTTGGAAAACCATTACCTAAAGAAATTCTGAGAGAAACTTCAGCATCACTAACCGGTGTCATACTTATTAATTACATATTAATTCTAAATCAACCAATCAAATAAGGGAAACACATTACTATAAAGTCTTTCTTAGCACAGTTTATTAGATAAACCAGCAATTACGTGAAAACATTCCTTCCTAATCTATCTAGATAAGATGATTTTGGATGAATGATACTTATAAAGTTCTTATTTTCAGTTATGAAGTAACAAACTGTTGGGGCCTGAAGTAGAAGGGAAGTGAAAGAAAAAGGTCTCTTTCCTCTCCTACCTTGCAAACCTTGTGCAATCCAATGATAACAACATAAATCAAAGAAAGAACTTGTAGTTGGCTATGTCAGGGGTATACCTAGAATTCTGCTTCCCAGCATAACTCATGAAGTTTGGTAGCAGGAATTAGAGGGGAAAATACAGGTGAGTGGTGCCCAGCACAACTCCAGTTTCCAGTGTTCCTCAAGACAGTGTGAATCTCAAGATTGGGTCAAAGCAAGTTGAAGAGATGACTTTGTGCTAGTGACTGGGATTATATTTATAAAGCTTGTATAACAGTGTCAAGCAAGGGCAGTATGTTAACAATGGCAAAAGAAGTTCTTAGCTATTCAGTGCAGTTTTAAGTCACTGCTAGCAAAATGCACTTTTAGTGCACATGGCTGCATTCACACCAGAAACACTTCACTAGTACAACACAGCAGTACCCCAAGCACATCCAGAACAGGGATAACAATACTGCATCATTACCACTGCCATTTGGATCAGGCTTTCTCTCTGGTTTAGCTCCCTTCATGACACAGATACTCTCCATGATGAGCTTAATAGGACCAGGAGGATTCTGCATGGATTTTACAAGAGAGATGTCGGAAGGATTCAGAGTATCAAGAGCTGAAAGTGCTGCCTCCAAAGCTGGCATGGCCTCAGCAAGGTCTCCTTCACATTCATCCTGTTAAGACATAGGGCAAAAGCCTGTAGACCTTTGTACAATACCAGGTTTGCAAACTGATTAACCCACTACAGCACAGCCTCAGAGAACCTTCTCTGCTTCTAATAAAAAGACTGTTCACAACACTGTGTTTCTTGGAGAGAAAACAAGATTTGTCTGCATAGTTTAAAGAAAGAAGGTTTGTAGAGAAATTAGTTACTTCCATAAGATGAAATGATAGCTGAGAAAGTCAGACAAGCTTTGAAGATCAAAGTCTCTCTGCTCTGACAAAGAAAATTAAAATACAAGTTAGATACAGTTGTTCTTAGTTGGATTTGTGCTAATCAGGTAAATATATGTATACTGTGTAGCTTAAATTCTTAACCATGTACTCAGATGTCAGTAATTATCTATCTTATCGATTGCTGGCATTTCCAATGAGTTAAAAACAAAAAGTACTGAGGAATCCTACAGCTTCCCACAGGGAATTCTGTGCTACAGGCAAATGGCTACGGCAATATCTCTTAGGTTATGCCTAACAGGGTTCCATGCAGCACTATGCCAAATTATCTCAGCTAACTCTAAATGAATTGTCTTTGCACCTGGAAACAGTTTAACCTCATTGCTCAATCTGTTGAGAAGCAGATTGTATTAGTACACAAATAAGAACTGTAGCTTTTGGAATGTGAACTAGAAAGGGAAGCTATGCAGTAGTGTGAGATACAGTCATAGTCCAAACGGCCAAAATTTACCTTGTTTATATGAGGATCATGTCATTCATCATCTCTTGCAACTTTGTTACTTTAAGAGCTTGGATCATCCTATTAAGACATCATCACAACTCCCACATACTTGGAAAGACGTGGAACCAGGCGTGAACCCTTGTACACTACCTTAATAGCTTTAGCAGCAGCTGCTGCTTCATTAGCCTCTTTTTCATCTGCTGACACTAGTTCCTTCTTTGCATCCACTTCAATTGTTTCCTTTTCAATACGGAACATAATTTTGTCTGCTTCTTCAGAAGTTTTAATCAGTTCAGGCTGAAGGGCAGTCAGTTCTTTCTGCACCTCTGCAATCTGATGAACAGAACAGGAAATCAAGAAAAAATCTGTGTAAACATTGCATGAATTTCACATCTTGATGTCTTAGAAAGATCAGAAGACATGATATTAATACAATCTAAAAAGGGACATTTGCTTTAGGTAATTATTAAAATAGTTCTCTAGCCTATTCTTACTAAGAGCTGTTTTATTTAACAGAATAGATATTCTCAAAGGATTCTTTTTTTTTATAGTCCATGCAATACACTTGCTTTTTTAAGATCCGCTTGATTTCAATAATGAGAAATAAAATTATTAATTGTATTTTTTTATCACAGTTTCAGTTTATGAAACCCCAAATAATTTTTTAATGCACAGGTGGAAAACCCTTTGGATATACCAAAAGAAACTTGGGAGGAAACAGAGTTAGTGACAATAACAGCTGTAAACTGGATGTCCTTCATCTAGCAGGTATCTGGAAGCCCCTTTGCGTCTTGGAAAGATCAATCCCTGGATCACATGAGTTCAATAAGGGGGTTATTTACCCAGAACCAAATCAATATCCTGCTAGGAAAAAATTCCTCAGGAATTAATGTTTATTATTGTCTTACAACATTCTTTAACCTCCCTTCTATTTTGAAAGGGTACTAGGATGCCGAGTCATGGATTCCCCATATAAAGATTCAAGAAAATAATAAAATTTGTGAGGTTTATTCCTTCAACATTTAATGAGTGACATCAATTTCATTTAGCTTTCTATTAAGTGCTATAATCTAAACTTACATACTATATTTTTTTTTTAAATGACTAAGCAGTAATCTGATTTTTCCTACTGGCTTTCTATAGAAAATGATCAAAAGCATCATGAATATGGTGAAGAGAGAATTTGATGGTTTATTTTTATGTTTTAATCAGCTTATACAGACCCCCATACTAAAGTATGCACATGGCACGCATTCAGTGTTTTCATCTGAAACTTACTTGTAAAGCTGCAAAGTCAAGTTTTTCAAGTCCTATAAGATACCGAGTTCTCATCATGTCAACTTCTCGCCTTTTGCTGTTCAGCAGAGTCTTAAAGGTAAGAATCAGTTCTAGGTATGAAGCTGGTGTCACATAGTTGTGTCTTTGCAGTGTAGCATAATAGCTGATGGAGAGCTCTCTCACACTTTCTTGGAAATATTTGCACATAGACACAACCCTAGAGAAAGTTTTTCCACATTACTATAAAATTACAATCTGTCTTCATTGTTAATTATGAGGAAATTATGCTAAACTTATCAAATGATTGTAGTGTTAGTGAAGGCAGAATTAAGAATTTTAGAAGTTTTTACCCATTATAAGAAATATTTTACACTCATTTGCAAGAGTGTCCTGATTTTCAGAAATATCAAATACATCTATCTAGGTCTCTTTGACTTGCACTAAGATCCCAGAACTGGCTTTGCTTTGTCCATTTTCCTGATCAACTATGATGGGGGTGCAAGGGGAAGGGGAATAAAGATTTGCTTTGTATGTTTCTTGACAGATAAACTCGTACTCTTTTCTAATGTCATCTTCCAGTTCAACATCCTCTAAAAACTTGTTAGCAACCATTTCCAAAGCATCCGTAGGCCAGGTTTGGAACCAATCAATGGTGCAGCAGTTTAGCAGTGAAGGGAACATTCGTAACCGATTCCGAAATGCATCTCCAACAGGACTCATGGCTAGAAAAAAAAAACAAAACAAAACACGATTGTTACCTAAGTTTGTTTGCAGTTAGGAAGCAGAAAAACCTAAGCCTAATAAAAAAAAAACACTCTGAGAAAAAACTTACTGTATACATACCTAAGATAATATGCAAATTTTTCTTCACCCTTTCAATAAAGAAATTGTACATAGCAAGGGGTGTGGCTTCAATTTTCCTGTTCTCCATCCTTGCTGCAGCTTGCATTTTCTCAACAATTTCAGCTTTCTCATCTGCTGCAAAGATATTAGGCACATCACCAGAATTTAAAAGAATGTTGATATCTTCTACAAAGGCTTCATCCTTTATCTGATTATCAGAGAACAAAAAGGACACATTCTTGTTACCAACACCTGCTTTCAGCATCACTTGTTTAACATCATCTTTCCATTCACTGACTCTATAGGACTTGGTGATTTCAATTTGAAAGAATTCAAAGGAATTCATGAAGGTGGCCAGCTTGGTAGCACTTCGTCGACCGCTCCCGCCAACGCCCACCAACAACAGATGTCCATTATCCTGTTTCAATACTCTGCATATCCTTGAGATATGCTCAATAGCAAACTTGAACATGACTAAGGACATAGGTGCTTTGCTGACATTGTTGTATTCCTTGAGGTAGTGGTCCATCACGGCTGTCAGTTGCTCTAAGTCTGTGATTTCATCATACACTTTTACATCATTGTCCAGGTCTGAATAGTCTCCAAAGAACAGGCTGCGAATATTATCATCAGAGACGTTTTCAGTGGGTGAGAGATGACTCAGTACCTAGGGAAAAGACAAGAATCAACAGATAATTCGAACTATTAGAGAATTATTTTCCTTAAAGTCATAATAATTCTTGTCTACATGGTAATATTACTATGGGAAACACTGTTTTCCAGCTATTCTTGTTATTACCTTAGTTTGGGGAAAGGAAACAAAAAACAAACAAAAATAACCCTTCACAAACCCACACACAAAAAACACCTAAATGGGGAATATGCTGTAGGCTGACATGCAAGTTTCCACATATGCATACTTCAGAGAGACATTTCTGCTGTCAAATATAGGGCAAGTTCCCAAAAGGTTTCTCAGAAAAGCCACTACTCCTACTGGCTCATTCAAATATTAACTTAAGCAAAATCACAGATAAACACTGTGTTAAGACTTTTATTCCAGATAGTTGTCTGTACCAGCACAGAATCCTTTTGAAGTTATGAATCATTCTGGTATGAAGTAACTTACATTAACTTGACTAAGAATATGATAATACTCCATACTGAAGATAAGACCATCCATGTTTTTAAATGCAGTCATTGAAATAATTCAAAATGTGTCCCATACTAATGTAATCTCAATGTCTAAGCATTTTCGAAAATCTATCAGCCTCATTCTCATCCCAGCACATTACCCATAAATACCTTATTAAAGTCCTGCTTGAAGCTGTTTGTTGTTGTCTCTCGCACCATTTGAAAGAAGACTTTCCTGTCCTCGTCATCAACTAAGCGATCATAGAAAACTCGGTAGACCTCATGAATCCAAAGTCTGATCAGTTTATCTCCATCCTGAAAATGAAAATACAAGAAAATCAGTAAATACGGCTCAGGCAGGATTTGTTTAAAACCCAAAGGGTAAAAATGTCCATCTGGACCCTGCTTTATCTTGTACAAAACCCAGTGGGAATCTTCAAATTCTAAGCCATTCAGCACATGGCCCAACATCTGCTAACTCAACTGGAATCCTCACCTAGTTACCATCTTTTCCTTCCTGCCAATACAAACTGGGATTCTTACATCAAAGCATTTTTCTCTACTGTATCAAATCTCCCCACCCTTCCAACATAAAGTGAGGAATAAAATCTGTCAAAGATACAGCTTATGGGCTCTAACCCAAACTCTGCTTGAAACTGTTGCTGGTTCAGATTTCCCCTGAATAGCTTGTAGCTGTTTTCTACTGTTTTTGCCTCAAAAACATTCCCTCAACAGAAATGAAACTTTCAAAACTCCTTTATCCTCACATTTTACTGAAAACTGATGAAAAAAGTAGGATGGAAATCAAATCTATGCATCAATATTTGTTTGCTGTTTGCAACAACATGCTGTCCTGTGTTCAGCTGTAACAGTTTTCTCCTTCTTAGTAGCTGGCACAGGGCTGTATTTTGGCTTTAGTCTGAGAACTATTCTGATAACACACTGATGTTTTTTAGTTGTTGCTAAACATTTTAGTAATGTTTACCCCAACCAAGAACTTTTCAGTCTCTCATGCTCTGCCAGTGAGGAGGGGCACAGGAAGCCAGGAGGAAGCAGAGACAGGACACCTGACCCAAACTAGCCAAAGGGGTATTCCATACCATAGCACGTCATACTCAGTATATGAACAGGGGGGAGTCACCTGGAAGGGCTAAATCACTGCTTTGGTCAGGCTGGGTATCAGTGAGTGGTGAGCAATTGGACTGAGCATCACTTATGTTTATTGAGGGTTTTTTCCCTTCCCTTTTTAGTTTTCTATTATCTCCCCTTGTTACTTCCATTATTATTATTATTAGTCGTAATAGTAGGTTTACATTATATTTTAGTTACTGGACTGTTCTTATCTCAACCCATGGGGTTTACATTCTTTTGAGTCTCCTCTCCATTCTCCTGGACAGGGGGAGAAAAGGGGGAGAGTGAGTGAGTGGCTGCATGGTTCCCAGTTACTGGCTGGGCTTAAACCACAACACAGGCAAACTCAGGGCGCAATTATTCAGTCATGTTCAGAGATGAGCTTGCCGTTTGTAAAAGAGAGATGCTGAGTCTTTTCCCACAGTTGTTTCTTTTGCATATTTATTTTGCAAATTCAAGAGAAGGGACTGCCTGTCTTGATGTACAGGCCTTAACAGATGGGATTTGGACCTCTGGCCCAACTGTAATATATGCAAAGAATATTAACAAAAATGTCACCTGTCTCCTCCAGAGACAGACAAAATATATAGCAAGATATTTGGGAACTATCCTGATTTAGAACCTTGTAAATGTACTGAAATCACATGTATTTTGAGATGTTTACTTGCTGGTGTATACAAATAATTTACTTTTTCCACTGCTCTTTCTTACAGTAACATAATTAAATGACAACTTACTTGCAAATGAGTGTGTGGACAGAGCAGCACTCCTTTAATAACCCTGGAAAAATCCCGTAGGTTAAAGACATAGTGAGATTTTGAGGGAGTTGGGAGAAAATTATCAACTGCCATTTTATAAATCGCCATTGTTGCTTGAACCATCATTTTACCCAGCCTGAAGAAGGAAAAGAGATACAATTTTAACTTCTGCAGAAAAATTGCAGAAGGAAAGATGTCCAAGGTATTAGAGGAAATATGCCACATTACCTCAGAAACACAGGCTCAAAGCCTTTGCTGAAGTGCCAATCAGCAACTGCATTGAAAATCTTGGTTAATATTTCATCATCGAAAGAACAGATAGATACAATATTCAAGTGACGTGTGAAGCGTCCTGTAATACATACAAAAACAGGCAGAAAGATTTCGGAAAGCCCAAACATTTCTCTAGGCTTGACTGCCACTCAAACAACATCTGAATCTGGCTCCAGATCCATGATTTTGTTTCTGGCAAATTTCTATGCAGAAGAAATATAAACTGATTTATATTTCATATCTGTATTTCACTTAGAGTAACTATTTTTAATATGAAAAACATGAATCTCCATTACAGCAAGTCCACTATTGCCCAAGTTTAAATTTTGGCTTCCATTAACCTGTTGATTATGACACAACACAGTAAAACTTTACAAAATCAAGTATCTTGTTACTGAGTTTCATGTAAAAAGAAGTGTAAGTCTAAACACTAGCAGATTTAACAAATCTAGCTGTAACAAAGTAGTTATTTTAATAAAGCCTCCTCAGAGCACATGCAGTTATACCTGTGTTAAGTGTTTATATTAAGCAAAGTACCAGGAAGTGCCTTATAATGGTGTAGCGGTAGCTACATTACGGTTATACTGACGTAACTTTTCATTAGAAAATATAACCTCCCTTATGGTGATATGATAGGAATCAAGCACTTGCAGGCAACATGCTTGTAAGTAAATGCAGGCAGCCTATCCTAGCAGCAGGAGATAAATTTCAGAAGCAAAGTGCCAGAAAGATTTGGCAAGAAGATGTGTTCCCTCCCTTTTCCAAAGAACAGAAAATGGAGAAAGTGTCTGATTCTCTAATTTTGGAATTATTTTAATCATTCACAGTTCATAATGAACATGAAAAATGTTATTTCTAATATTGATTAAACTCATCCACAAAAGGTACATTTGACCTTGAGAATACAGACTTCTATTTGGAATGACCCAGCCAATGAATATATCTGTAGGCTTACAATAGATAAATGTAGCAGTTTGTATGTAGATAAAAGTTAGCATTTGCAGCTGTTACCTAATTGCAGTCAGTTAGATAACTATTTGCCATACTAATGTATTTCCTACCTGTAATATCATTCTTGCCTCCTCCAGGTGGACCCATAGCTGAAACCAGCAGCGTATCTACAATATTAATCTTGGATGTATCTTTCTTGTCATAGAAGTAACCATGATCAATCCATTGTCTGAGAAGCTCAATAGGTGGCTGGGCTCCATACACTTCCTTTGCAGGCATGTTTAGGTCATCTATGGAGAACACAGACATTGACTAAAGAATCCTTCAGTGTTTTGGAATTAGAAACGTTCTTTCAAAGCCAAGAAGAAAACAATAACTGAACTAGAGGTAGAAAAAGTTTGTGTCTTGCTATTCTTGCTTTCCATGAAACTGAGTAGAATCAAATAACATCATACTTCACAGCCATACTTAGGGATGATGGTTTAACTTAGTGTGGTCAGACACTTCATTTTATTTCATGCCACACCGCAAGACTAACACAGTTAGAAACCTTTCAGCAGGGGGCAGTGCTAATCATTCTTTGGATGCCTGAAACAAAAGCCAGCGAGCAATGGAGCAATCCAAAATTACTACTCTCAGTTAATCACTACCTTTGCCTTAAACCAGGATTAATATTATATAAAAGCCCTGAAAAAAACTGCCTCACCCACAAATATTACAGCTGCTTTCCCCAAAGGTGGTCCAAAGAATCCTTTTCTTCTTCTGTCCAGCTTGGACATAATGATATCTTGAGTTTGGTTAGCAGAGGTTCTTGCAGAGAAGGTGATGAAGTTTGGCATGTATTTCTCCTTCAGAAGTTGTAGTAGAAAACTGTTTGTTATAGCTGTCTTTCCAGTGCCAGTAGGACCCACAAAAAGCAAAGGAACTTTATGCTCAACATATGTTTTAAGAAAAAACGTTTGTCTGGCAGTTTCAATTGTTGGAATGATCAGCTCTGATACCTGTTACACAAGAAAGTAAAATAGCACATGGGAAATCAGACATCCAATACCTTAATCAAACGCAGCACAAATGCACTTTTTAAAAATTCTTTTCTCGGCAAACCTGGGCCATAACAAGGTTCTGTTAGACAGTATGGCCCCACTTCTTGTTCAGTGTTTATACAGTAAATAGCACAATTAGTATTATCTATATTATGGTTCATTGACTGCATGAAGCTCAGACAGAGTACAGCAGAATTAAGTATGGTTTAATTGTGTTCCCCTACTGTGCAAAGAGAAAGGAACAATGCTATGAAAATATTTTCTCTTCTTCATCCACCACTTACCAAGAAAAGATTTTAGATAGCAGAATTAAATGTAATCTTGCATCTCTCATGTACTTAATAGACAAGACAGTTGCAACTACAATGTAATGAAAAGCTGAGCAACATCATTTAAGTTATCCTGAAATTTCATCCACAGAACAGAAGTGCACAGATCTCTGCTCTCCTACACTTCAGTTCACAGCCACCTCCAAAATGAGAGTACATCTATTCTGAAATGGAGGGAATCCAGGACTCTCAGTACTGCTCTCCATAGCTAATGTCTCTTTCCTCACTTTCTCTGATCTAAATAATTTAGTCGGATAATTATTTTCTATAATGAAAAATATCAACAAGAACCTTAGCCCCTGAGGGAATAACTTGCTCTTCTTTTGTGATGTAGTCAGTCCACATGTTCCAGTGCCCACTGCCATGCTTGTGAAAATAGAAGTCATAAACACTTCCTGTTAATTGAAAAACACAGCACAGGAAAACCCAATGATTGAAAGAATAAAAATAAACTTCAACCGGTTTAGTGTGAGACATCCAACACTCTGAGATAATAAAGGCTTTCTAGTATACAAGATACCCACACACACACCATTATCATCACCAAATTATTTCAGGTCAGAGTCAGCTACATCATTTGAGCACAACATGAGGCATATGCTACTCCTGGTTAAAAGAGCCAGGAAAGAACAACCAACTGCGCAGACCAAGTCTTGGCAGATGGAGGCTCTGCTGCAGACTTAACATCTGCCAGGCACTCTATTCTCCCTTAAAGTCGTGAGTCTTCTTACAGCTTTATAAAAAATCAGGCAAATACAGTTATGCAGAAGCACCTTTTTCTGGGAAGATGTTGTTTCTGGTAATCTTTACACTATTAGGGCGTGGGTTTTCATCATTCATTCCCATTAGCAAGTTGCGGTAAAACACATCAAATTTCTTCCTGCTGTCTGCATCGATGATCCCACCGATTGTCCAAACCAAAGCAAAAAGGAAAAGCCCCTGCAGCCACAGCATGATTTGCTGAGTAGACATGCTTGTCTTCTCATCTTCCTCAGATTGCCTTATTTCATCTAAAACAGATATGATGAATTTTAGTGAAATGTCAGGAATAACTACAAATCCCAATTCAATGTGCATTTTTGCAAAAGTATTCTGAGACAAAGTCAGAGCATTGTCCTCAGTGGAACAAAGGCAATGTACAGAGTGAAAATGGCTGTGTAAAACACTGTTCACAAACAAAAATAATTGAGAAAAAAAATATTCACAAAGGGTCCTAATAAAAGGTTCTTTTCTTCAGATGCTAGCAAGCAGCAAGTAGAATATATGAAATAGACTCACAAGATCATGCTCAGTTTTGTAATTACACCAGTGTGCAAATGTGAAAGCTCTTACGCTAGGCAAAGAACCATTATTAACACTGATCAGTGAGATCACCAAGTGCATTGTATGATCCCAACAGTAAGGAATTCCTTTGGCATATCCTTGCATCTGATAACCTACATCTTGTCGTGGGGCACAGCAGGGGAAAAAGAAATAAATAAAAAGAATAAGGCTTATGGTACTTACCAAGCAGACAAGTATAGAGTCTCATCAAGCTGTAACTCAGATGAATAGAAGATGTCTGTACAATGGCTTTGCAATTAAAGTGAATAAACTCTAAACAGGGATCGACTAGCCACATAAACATGTCATTGACCTACCAGGAGAAAAACAAATGGCTTTAACAAAATGCACAGGTTGCCACATTTCCCACTATCCCTCAGTTCTCCCTCAATAGAAGATAAGGCATCAGAAACTCTCCAAGCTGGCAGAGGGAAGGTAAGGAAAGGACCCGTGTGAGGCAGTAATTAAGTGATCACAAAGTCACAATGTCATTATCTGATGGTGAAAACAAGTTGCTTCTAGCACAGAGAAGTTTTCAGCAGCACTTCTGTCAGCCAGTTACAACAGTCTAGGGAGGCCACTGCTTTGCTCAGGCAATGAGAAAATTATTCCAACAAGATCAAAGAAAAGGGCTTAAACTTCCCTTAAAAAGCACAGGTCCCTACTGAGGAACCAGCACAGACATTGTGCCACAGTATAAATTCTAGAAAGCTGGAACTCACTGAGTGCCATAGCATGCATGTAGATACCAACCATGGCTTGTGGTATCTGCTCCATGAGCTCAAACAGGAAAACAAGAAAGGAATCATGACCTAGCCTTTTCTCAGGGAAAGAAGATGCTCTAAAGGGTAAACCTGTCTGCTGGTTAAGGAGTAATTATCTTGCTTTGATGAACTAAGAAAGTTGTCAATAAAGAGCCCTTCTAGTCCTGGTACTTCATAATTTAGTCCTAATTTCCTGCAAAAACTCAAAGAGTGTTCTGTCAAATCACAGAAATCGAAGTTTTCTCCAGCTCAAATCCTACTGTGGACAATTCTTATTCTGATTATTTTACTAGATTTTAATGCCCAATAAAAGAGATTGGGCATTAATTGGGCTTAAATAAAAAGCTGATTCTCACCAACACCTACTTTTATTTGCATCTACACTGAAGATAGACTACAATACACAACACAGAGCTCTCATTCATGCAGTAATCCACTACACAAAAAGCTACTTACCAAAGATTCATAAGGTGACTACGGCTTTGAAAATCAAGCTAATAACAACAACAACAATTTTTTTTTTAGCTAAACTCTAAATGTCTTAGAAGAAGGATGAGTTCAAAACATTTTGAAACTTCCACCTTTTCACACATTGCTTTTCTAATACTCACAGTATCTCCAGCTCTTAGGCACTTTCCTTGTGACATTTGACATTCATCACTACAAAGTAATTTACAACAGCCCCTAGGAGATCTGGGACCTTCAAAATCATGAAAGTTCTTCAAAGAGTTTTGATTCTGCATGCCTGCCTTCAAGTGGCCAAACTGTGAACATCACCTTAAAATTAATCTTAATTATATCTGTGTAAAAAATCAAGTCTCGCACCAGCTCTCGGTGTTCTTCCTGCAGGTTTGGAGGCAGTGTATTTATGTAGGAATCCTTCAGTGGCTTCCAACCTAACTCTTGCAGGTCCATATAGATCATACCACACCTGGGAAGAACAAACAGCTATGGTACAGGAATATATGTGCAAGGTGGGACAGCTGAAGTTTAAATGCTTTCATATTACCTGCTGACAGTTGCTGGAGATGCCTCTTCTAAGTCTGCTGGCTCAAAGATTAAACTCATTTTTGAATTCATCTGAATTATTTCACCACTCATTAAGCATAGCTAGAAGAAGAGCACCACACAAACATGATCTCGTGATGTCAGTGCTGATCATTCAGCCAAAGCAATGCCTGTCAAAATCACTGAACATTCAACCTTGTGTCCCTCCTCATGCACTCATTTGTATTCTTATAGCACATAACATTTTCTATCCTTGTCTCAGCTTTTCCATGTGTTACTGTAATGGCTTTCAGAGACATAGAGAACAATGCTCAAACTTTAAATAACTCTGCAAGGAAAAGCAGTTATGACCTGCAGCTTTTTTTTTTTTTTTTTTTTTAATTAATTTATTCACTAAGTAGTATAAGCAAGTTCAGCAAGTAACAGCTTAATCAGCTACTAAACACACTCATATAACTGGGGGAAAAAAAAAATGTTTTTAAGGACATTAGCCTTTCCTAAGCCTCATACCTCCTTTGACTAACATGGTAACAATACTCTTACTACTAAAATAAAGTATGTATATTCAAGAATGAGGTTACTGGCAAAAAGCAGGCTACCTTTTTATTATCATCCAGCACAGTGTTCATGTTCTCTATCCAAACTGCATCCACTGGGCCATCAAAAATAATCCACTTCCGATCATCTGTGGTAGAAGACGCTTGTTCCCTGAAGGTATTTGCAAGGACTCCATCACTCCACTCATGGCTTACAGGATCAAAACTGCCATACAACTGTCCCATAGTAATTGCTTTGGGATTAATAACTTTGTATTCAACAGCAAACTCATCCATGGATTTTGCTGTGTAAAAAGACAAACAGATGAGCTTACATATTTGTCAGGTTAGTTTCATTCAACAACTAAATATAGAATAAGATTCCTGAGGATCCTACTTTAGCTGCCCAAGGCAAAAAACCCCAGACATTTGGCAGCTAGGCAGCTGTAAATAAGAAATTCTGTTACTTGTACAAGGAGTTTACAAAGTCCTACGTGCAAAAGCACATGAAAAAAGAAAAAGCAGAGAAGAATAGATTTTATATGTTATGGGGAGCTACTTACAATGTCCCTAAAAGGGCTAAGATTTTTTCCCAAGACTTATGCACAAATACAATGCTTAAAAAATTCATAGAAGATTGAACACACTAATATGTGCAGAAATACTAATGTATTTCTGCAGATAATGTAAATGCATTATGCATTTAAATGAGAAAAAATACATTTATTTCTGTAAATGCAGGAAAAAAATCTTTTCAGACAAATATATCAGACAAAAATAGCTCAGTGATTAGAAACTTTCCAGTTGAGATAGCAGAATATAGGACAATTAACAATCTGGACATATCTCTGCAAAGGAAGAACATTAATCATAGAATCAACTTAACTTAGGGAGAAGTTTGCCTGTGAACAATGTTACCTGCAGACAAATCACCAAGGGCTCCAGCTAGCACTTTGTACGCAGAGGTCTTGCTGCTCATAGCATCTCCAACAATCATAAAACCATGGCGCACCAGCATCATTTCATATATCTGTATCAGTGGCAAGGAAAATCAATGATTAACAATGAATACAACACAAAGGGATTGAAACTACAGTTAGGAGGATCTGTCATATGGTTGGTCTCACAGAGGCTGACTTTGGACTGCAAGAGTCGCCCATAAGACCTTCCCAGAACTCAATTCAAAGCCCTCAAACAGAAGAACACCTTCAAGTAGAATCAGACCTCTAAGAAAAACCCCCAAGAAGGTATTTTTTTAATCTCAGGTTAAGGCTGATATTTTCTGGTTTATCTTAAGCTGTTAACCAGTTAATACTACCCTTTTTTAAATGAAAGGTAAAGCATGCTTTACAAAGCAGCCTAAGACAAGTCTGAACATAAGCCATAAAGTCTGAACTGCTGCTGGAGGGGTCCTTCATAATCCTGCCCCAGGCCACAGGCTTTTGCCCCAGCCATCACACTGTCATGAGGCTGCACAAATCACAGAAAAAAAACCCCAAAAAAACAACAACCTCTCTCTCCTCAGCAACATTAAGCATTCTTTGAAAGGTCACCAACACAGTAAATGGGAAAAAACACAGTAAAGCATAACCAAGAGTGACAAATACCACTCCTTTCAAGGCTTCTCAAGGAGTCTGTGAGCAGAATTGGGAACAGGGCCTGACTTCCAGTCCAGAGTTGTGGTCACTGAACTACACTGCAACAGGTTCAGTTTAGTTTTCAATCTTGAACCATAAGACCTACAATGGGGCTGCACATGTTAGCTTCTTCACAGGTTGGCTGAATTAAAAGATCACTATGAGCAAAGCAGGCTTTTAATCCATGATATTTTACTCAGTAAAATAAGCTGTCTGTGATATTATATTAGTTGATTATGGAAACTATTAGCTTTTCTGTTCATGACACAGACTGAATGAAGAATGTTTCTGCTCTCATACTTTTCTTCCCTAGAATTATGTGAAAGTAAACCTGTATAATTTTTCCAATGAACCATGGAACTGGTTGAAGATCCATTTTTATTATATTTTCAGTTACTGCCTTGATAAACAGGTTATAATCTGCTGCAGGAAGAACCACTCCAGGAAACAGGTCGGATATGATGCCCTATTAAGAAAAGGCAGAATAGAACACTACTTAAACACAGATTACAGAAAGTGAAAATTCCAAAAGCACAAAATTCTACATATAAAACTATTCATAAAGATAACAGGAATTTAAGTGGAAACAAAGATAACAGGAATTTAAGCTGTACAAAACTAAAACCTAAGCAAACTCTACCCATGAAAGCATTCTGTACACGAGACAGAAATAACTTTTCATACGCACACTGGTATTGTAAAAGGAAGCTCAACTTTCTGCAGATTTACCCCAAGTAGTATTACGGCAAAGGATGTGAAAGTGGTGGAAAGAAACTCAGTGATTAAACAAAAGCGTTTGTGTTCTGAAATTTCAGAGCAATGACTCTGTGTGTGCTTGTACCCTACCTTTTAGACCTTAACTAACTGATTGCTTTGCAGTTTTACATAGTCTTTATTTTCTGTTAAAGCAGTATGCAAACAGAAATGTCATCATTTTCAATCTGACTTAAAATTTCTAATTGACCTTAATTTAGTTGTCTACATCTCTTGTGCAGCACAAAGCCAGAACACAAACTTCAAATAATGGTTTCCACAAATGAAATAGCACAAAGTGACTTCTAGCAAGATATCTTATGAAACAATTTTATAGAATAACTCAAAAAGGCCCCATTGAAACTTTGTTTTTTCAAAATAACATAACCAAAGAGCCCATCCAGACCAGTGGACTGAAATAACTCTATACTAATATGGCAGCATCTAGATCAAACTGTTCTAAATTAAGAAAATGACCTGTTTCTGTAGGTTATTTTAGTGGACCTCATCATCATAAAGCTTAAAACACACCTGCCTTATCAGGCTTACCTGAAACAATGGTACATCCTGTGCCAAGAATTTGGCTAAGTTAACATCCATCAAAGCCCGAAGTAACAATACGCTTTCATTTTCTTTTGGGTATTTCAATTTTAAGTTTCCTGCTGCTGTCAGAACAGATTTAACAGCACGCATTCCATAATCATAGTGATGCTGAGATGACAGCTGCTCAGAGCACAGACGGTAAGTAGCAACAATTTTCTGGGCAAGACTGTGGATATTAAAATACCACATGTAGAGTGAAAATATCTCGCCATGGAAGGAAAATAATTTAAGTACCTATATACACAAAGTAATTGCAGTGATTATCAGACATATCAGCTATCAAGATGGCCCAAAACACCTAGGAAGTGAAACTGTAGATTACGCCATGCCAGACAATATGTGTGCTATTTAGGAATTCTGGTTGATACCATGATACATTTTCCAAATGATCCTATGTAGAGGTGCATATCTATCAGCTTGAGGAGGTAAATGAGAACTGATGATCAAGCAGGAGATTAAAAAATACTTTCTGGAAAAACAGAACATGGACAACCTTCCAGAATTATATGCCTCAAACACACTTAAATGCCTTACAGAGGAATGAGGTATATCAGACTCAACTGAGGTGGAAAATTCAGTACGCCTTACCTCCGAGAGTCCAGAAACCCCATTGAATAAAGTGAAATTTCTCCAATCAAAGCATAATCTGGAACCATCATGGCAACTGTTCGGAACAGTGCCTGTAAGAAAAAAAAGCATGATATAAGGTTAGACTATCGAATATGGTCATAACTTGTTCCTGTTTTTTAATAGTATCTCTCTGTAAATTCATGAACTAGAATTCAGCAATCATCTGAAAACTATGAGATTGCACTGAATGCTATTCTAGCCTATTCTACCCTAGTCTAGCCTATTCCAATCATAACAGGTTCAAGAAGTCTGTGCTAAGGACTGCAGGAACATGTGTTTAGAAAGTCACAATCCTAAAGAACTATTAATAGAGGAAAAGGGAGGTGTCATTCATTTCACTTTCATAGTAGACAAACTAGTATACGGTGCGGCTAACGTCTTGTCAAAGGTCATGCAAAAAATTGTGGAAAGGCTAGGAAAAGTGCTGAAACCATATCAGTCTCTCTGCAGTGCCTCAGCAACTTGCAAAGTTTTAATAAATTTAAATTGGGATTTGGACCACCAAGCCATTTTAAAATGGGAAAAATTCTACTTAGAGAAGCACGAACTGGTATCAATATGGTTAGACTAAGACCTGCGCATTTTGTGCAATTCTAAACACTTACTAAAGCTTAGCAGAAAGCACAGTAGAATGCACTTGAATGGATTATTAGTTGTGTTGGTTTCAGCTGTGTCCCCTCTTAGCTTCTTGAACACTCCCAAACCACTCATTGGTGGGTAGTATGAGAAGCAGAAAAGGCTTTGACCCTGTGTAAGCACTGCTCAGGAATAATGAAGACATCCCTGAATTACCAAGACAGTTACCAGCACAAATCTAAAACATAGCCCTATGCTAGCTACTACAAAGAAAATTAACCATCCCATCTAAAACCAGCACATCGGTGTGTTTTTTGAATGATGTATCCCTTTTCTTATTACAATAAACCAGAAATTGCAAATTCTGTATAATTTCTACAGGAAATCAAGATTCCAGATTTACCTTCAGATTATCAGGCAGCTCTGCCCGTCCAGCATACCCAGGATTCATTGTGATAAACACAGCACATGTTGGATTAAGAGAGATCTCTGTCCCTTCAAAGATGAATGTTTTGAGTTTGCGAATAATAGCTTGCTGGATGCTAAGTATTTGTTGGGCAACTACAGATAATACTTCAACCTAATACAGACAGAACACATGGGAAAACATAAGACACTTGGAGGCAATATTTTTGTTTATATATATTCACTACTGTAATTGTATTCCTTCAGGTGAAAACAACTCTGTATCTTCTAACTGAGCCTAAATGCTAGCTGCCCATTGAAGTGACTCTTGGAAAGTCAGTGCCACCAGTCCTTACTCTACCAATTTAGGCACATCAACAGAGGCTTCTAAAAGACCCCACAGGGAAATACCATGCGTCTGAATACAGGCGTTTAAGTTAGGTGGACAGGAACTCTCTCTGGAGGCCTCCAAAAGAACTTCCCTTTCACCTCATATGATAAAGAATTTAGGCACTGCAGAAAGACTGAGTGAGTCAGTGCCCAACAGTAAGGGTAAATGTAAAGAGAGGGTAAGGCAGCCTAGTGCAGATCCTCAGCTCTTTAAAGGATCAAGGTAATAGTATATTGGAAAATGAGAATGCTAATACCTGAATTCATTAAAAAACAAATTTCTGCAAACAAATGGAGAAATGAAAGTGTTAATAACACTAATACATACAAACTAGATCTTCATGGAATTTCCGCATGTACTAATATTTACTTAAATCTAACTCCATCAGAATAACAGAAAACATTCAAAGAACAAATGAAAACAAAAAAAACCCAGAGTAAGATTAATGAGAGGATTAGATGCATCTGGTTAGACAGCTAGTTAACCAGGTCACTCAGTGATCAGAGGAATCCCTCCACTGGGATTTGCCTGTCTATGCTGAACTTAAATAAATGCATCCTCACAACCATGATTTGGTTTCTCAAGAAGAGGACAGTTCTTTCCCTACAAATGAGTGTCACATACAAAAGAGGTAACTGCACAGAAACATTTTTTGCAGCTAAAATAACCCAGAACACAAGACTTCAGCAATACAACACAGGTAAGCATGCACTCCTACAGCAGGCAGCTGAACACCTACTTCTGTGTCAACAATTACTGAAACAAAGTAGCTGCACCACAACTAAAAGGTAGAAAATTAGCAATAATGCTGTCATGTCTAAATTTGAAACTTCTTGCACCTTAAATTAAAGCTTTATAGTTTTATTTGGCTGCGTTAAAACATTACCTCAATTCTATTGAACTCATCAAAGCAGGCCCATGCACCAGACTGTGCAAGCCCCTTAAAGAACTTGCCCATTGCCTTGTAATCAAGACCATCGGAGCAATTGAAGACCACACACTACAACAAAAAAAATACACAGAGAACATCTCTCAGTATTAACACAAAGACCACTACAAATTTCTTAGCATCTAAAATGGAAAGGGATTATTATTGCTAATTTTGGATTACAACACTAGGATGCTATATAGACATGGTCCTAAATATGTGCTTCTTACCAACTATTTCCGTGAATAAGGAAAAAAAACACAGAATCATATAGGTTGGAAACAAACTTAAAAGCTCATCAAGCTGAACCATAAACTAATAGGTTCAGAACAAGCAGTACTTGCTTAAGGATGGCATTTTAAGAAATACCTACACATCCAAACATAAACCACACAAGAAGTTCGTATTTTGGTACCTGCTTAGCTAGTGCTTTTGCTAGATCTTTTGTTGTTTCTGTTTTGCCAGTCCCAGCAGGTCCTTCTGGAGCACCACCAAGACTTAATTTCAAGGCACCCATTAATGTCCTACATAAACAAGAACACAGGCATTAGAAATAGTAATCTTTAATGAAAGACTGTTTCTGAAGGGATGGATAAGTATTTTCCTATACAGGTTCCCCTGGAAATTATTTACTTCCTCCCTACTGACCTTGCAGCTTGCCCTATAAAAACAGTATTACCTTGTATCTGATTCCCAATTGTGGAAGCTCACATTCACCCGCTTGGCCTACAAGGAATGTCAAGGTTTTGTATTACCTGCATCCACCTTGGCTGAGGATAAACATCAAATACACAAGCAAACACATAGTACCATAAGCCAAAAGGCAGAGTTCTCAAAACCACCCATTTTCATCAAGCAGCACTCCTCAAGACAAGAACTTGAAGCTGGCTTTATAAATGAAAATCTCTAGAAATGGCAGAGAAAGCATAAAGGTTCTTTCAGAAACTTGGGAATCACTGGCATCTCCAAGTGATTTTCATACTAAAATGAGATTCCTGTTAACACTGGAGTGATTATTTTACAAAAGGCTCATTCAAAGGCTTTGCCAGCAAAAGCAGCTGTTAAATTGTGTTCAATGGAGTCTACTTGCTCACTGCTTGCACTGAAACTACATCTGGCACAACTAACTGCACAGTCTTAGTTTAGATTGAGCTAATACTAATAACAACAGCCCAAGTTTACAGCTAATGCACCAGCCACGTGGTTCTTCAGCACCACTGTGAATGCCAAAAGATCAAGCATTTGCCAGCATAGGCACCAGCATTGGCACTTTACTACAAGTGCCTTGCACACAATGGTGAGCTCACAGCTCAGAGCTCCAGTAAAATCTTTCCATCTTCAGCATATATTAACCTGGTTATATTATAAAGCAAGTTCTTTAAACTTCAGACCTAAAATTATCTGTGTCTACAGGGCTCACAAGAAGTGAAATACCAAATGCCCTCAAATACTTCAACCTTGGAAGATGAAGCATTTACATTTCAACCTCTCACAAGCAAGTGGAGAACAGGAAGCTAACTTCATTCACACATCTGTGAAGGGCTCTCCAATTACCTCATTTCTTTTACAGGCAGGCATACCCTACCTGTATGTCTTATTTCAAATAAAATAATTGACCAGTGCTACTGTTGAATTCTTTGCAGTTCCAGTATGATGATCTGACAACTCTTTTCAGAAGCACATTCTTGGACACAACAGACTCGTACATTGTTAATATTTTACCATATTTGGGCAAAGAAGATAAATAAGTTTTGCCTCCAAAACCTACAGGAAAATCTTAGCTGCTGGGGTGCCTACACTTATTAACTATAACAAATGAAAGCAAATACAAATCAGCCCCAAAAATGAAAACATTATTCACAGACAACATGACTTTACCTATAACATCGATCTGTTAGAGGGGTTATAACCAGACGTTGACAATTGCCCAGATACTCGTAACCATATCTGGCTTCTGTTGTAATCATTCGCACTATCACATCCTTCTCTTCCCAGTAGTATCTCAGCTGAGAAATCCACTGGAAATCATTCAGATCTGTGATTTTGTCTTCAACCAATTTTGCAACCACATCACGAGCTGCAGAGTAAGAGATGTTACTTCAAAAACTACAAACACTTCTACTGTGTTAGTTTACTTAAAATAACATATAAGTAAACTAACATTTACTTACACCTATGTAAGAGTAAATCAACATTTAAAGTAGTAGGCTGGCTTTCATGTTAGGAAAGAATCTGCATCTGTTTAGTGCAGAGAATCAGCCTAACTTGTCCTAGATTCCAGTACCTGTTCTAAGCAGACAGGAGATACTTGTGCAGGACAGACCAACCTGCATTTTCCTAATTAAGAACTGTGTAAAGGTTGTTTCAAGTTAGAAAAAGCACTTTAGCTGCCTCTTTAAAACAGTTCACCCAACTAATGATAGCAACACTGCCCAGATGTAACAGAAGGACCAGCAACTGCACATTTACCATGCACATCAATAACAGTCAGAGCTCCAAGTGTCAATCGGGCTCCACTGGACAGCTGTCCTCTCACTAACTCAACAATGTCCCCAATTTGTTTGTTGCTCTTCTCCAAGAAATCCTGTCACAGAAACAGAACACAGGCATTAAGGTAATGCTGTAGAGGTAGCAGTTCCTAAGCTCCTGGAGAAATAGGCAGACAGGAAGATCGTGAAGTTCAACAAAAGGAAAAGTCCTATCTCTGGGAAGGAATAACCTCATCTGCCAGTACATGCTGGTGGCCAAGCAGCTGGAAAGCAGCAATGCAGAACGGGACCTGGATGCTGGTGGACACCAAGGTGAACATAAGCCATCAATGTGCCCTAGAGGTTAAGAAAAGCAACAGCATTCTTGGCTGCATTGGGAACAACACTACCAGCAGGTCAAAAGAGGTGATGATCTCTTCCCTCTAGTTAGCACTGCTGACACCACATCTGGAGTGCTCTTCCAGTTTTCAGATCTCCCCTAGAAGACAGGCTTGGGCATACAAGAGCAAGTCCATTAGCAACCTGGTTTAGTCTGCCCTGCCTAAACAATGTTTGGACTACACTACATCAACAGATCCCTTATATCCTGTGATTCACTGTTCTGTGATTCTCTCGCTTTTCTTAAGCTATGGATTGTTCATGATATTTTCTTTGAAAGTCATACATATTTTCAGTTCTGACTGGGTATGTGGAATAAGATCTTCAATTGGTATTAAATAACAAAGGGATCAGACATAAGCCTACCGAATTAATCAGAAATTATTTCTATTACTTCAGCATGCATTTGATTAGTCTCAATGAAGTGATATTTAAAGCCATTGTGATGACAGAGGCACTTCAAATACATAAGAGACTTAGCTGCTGCACCTTTATCACCAGGAGAACTTAACAATAACCAGACAAATAACTGGGCCATTCTATCAGGAGAAATCTCTGCCTGCATGTTTCCATGAAGCTTCATATGTAAAGACAGAAGTTAGAAATACAAATACATAGTGTTTAACAACAGTCTATCCCTTTTTGTTTGGTACTTTAATTTACACCAGTATTACTTGTAAATAAAGTAATACTATTTCTTCTAGTGGGACTTCTGATACACATCAAAGTAAATGAGAACAAGCCCCCACTAAGACATGAGAAAAAATGAAACACAAAATTAAGCACACTATATCAGTAAATTGCAATGTGGTGTGAGTGAGGATCTTCTTTCCTAGAAGGCATTTTTTATTAATTGATCAGAATTTAGGGCTCAGAAATATAAAGGTAGAAGAAAATCTTACTGGTAAAGTTCCTCTCCTGATAGCCTCAGACACTTCTTCTGTCCAGAAAATGGATGAAACACAAATAACCACCTGTCCGGGCCACTGAAGTACCCATGTTTTTCGAGGAACCTTAAACAAAAAGATCCATGCCAGACACAGGAAGTTGTGTAAACACATTGATAACAATTACTTGCCCAAATGTCTCGTGCTATAAATGAGAATCAACATGGAAAGCTTTAATACTTTTTCTTCAAGAAGTTCAGAGTTAAAACATCATACTGGTACTCCTGAACAAGGACAACTGATTTCTACTTAGTTTCAAATGAGTTTCCCTGGCAAAGAATTTCAGCAATCTGTTCACATACGGTTGCTTGTGAGACCTATTTTATTCTGTAATTCAGGAACAATTACCTTGATATATCCTTCTATGCCGTTTTCAGTAACTTGTCTTACACTGGCCAGCATCATTTCCTCTACTTGCAAAAGCCATTTTTCTACCATGCCCTTCAAAAAAGAAAACCAGTTAAGACTTGTTTCCTGATTATATTCCTCTTTAAAGACAAATTCTTTGAAATGTGCTTAAATATGCTTTCTACTGATCTGAGTGTGGCATATAGGAAGAAAAAAGGTTGAAATTTCCCAAATTCTGAAAGGCAGTACTGCAGTTTAACACTGTCTGAAGGCATGCATATAAAGTTAACTAAAGACAACCCAGTTCAAGAAATAACTGGGTAAGTTTCATACAAGCACAGACAAAAATGCAGATTACAGATGGCATGGTCAGTTAAGCTTAGTCATTTTAACTCAGGGCATTTTTCCTCCAGGTTTTACTGTTGACTCACAACATACCCCACTTTTCATCTCTTTTTGGTTACCATACAGCAATTCAGCTCCACATCTTCACATTTTGTATATTAGGAAAAAAAATGGAACTGAGATACTTTTCAAAACAATGTTACCATTTCTACTCAGATCCCTTTTAAACGAATACTGATTCTTCACTGCCCTCATCATTTCCCTCATTTTTCTCTGCTTCAGCAATGCCATGCAATGTTAGATACACATGTACAAAGACAGGATGAGAAAGTTGGGGCTGTTCAGCCTGGAGAAGAGAAGGCTGCGTGGAGACCTCATAGCAGCCTTCCA
>JAOEHY010034952.1:0-14902 GCA_025447955.1 Psilopsiagon aurifrons | reverse complement strand
GGGTTCCTCTTTGCCAGTAAGAGACCATAAACCCCTTGAAGTCATGTTTTGACTGTCCTCTGTTAATTGTACATGTTTTAGGAAGTTCCAGGAGCTACAGGCACTTAATTACTTGTAGTCACAAGGAACAGACAAAGCTTGATCTGTGGTTATTAGTGTAACTTGCTGAAGATGTAGTTGAATTTTTAGCTGGAAATATTTTTTTGGGGAGGGAGGTAGTTCTGTTAAGGCCTCAGAATACTCATTGGTTAGACTTTGCTATGCCATTGAAGAAAATCTGGACATGATCTCAAGGAGCATTTGTGGAAGAAAGAAGAGTTTTTATGGAAGATGACGATTTGACAACCTTTGTAATCTGTCAGTCTGTGTTGGCTAAACTGGATCTTTTGAGCATAGCAGCTCATATGTGTGTTGCAAATATCCAAAGTAGTAAGACTCATAACTGCATAACCAGACTTCAGTAAATTTGGAGGAGATGTTCAAGGCCCTGTGGGACGGAGTCTTGGGTGACATCGTTTAGTGTGTGGTGACTCTGCCCATGGCAGGGGAGCTGGAACTAGATGATGTTAAGGTCCTTTTCATCCCTATGATTCTGTAATTCTATGTCAGCCATGCATTTTTTTCACAGGTATAATCCTCCTGTGTTCTAAAGAAATTTCATCTGCAAGACAGCAGGTTTTGGTTCTAAGAATGGTATGTTTTCAGAAGTGTTTAGGTCTTTTTGCTAAGTTGTTTGGTTTGTGGTTCCTCTTATGGTATTATTTTGAAATAAGACTACTCTGACTGATGCTACTTTCTTCACTACTAGGAAAGGAAAGTCCTCCAATTAGTGATGTTCCAGATGATGCAGATGAACCTATGCCTGTACCTGAGGACCTTTCAACTAGTACTGGAGGACAACAGAGTGCCAAGAATGAGAGATTCTTGGGTAAGATGACTGTATAATAAGCTGGTATACAAGCAGGTCTTGTGCCTTTTTACCTTGTTCAACACAGGATGACTAAGGTGCTTAGTGGTTTTTGTGCAACCTTTTCATTGGGAAAGGCATTTTGAAGGACAGCAAGCTTTTCCATCCACAGAGAAGTTAGTTATAAAGATCCTACTATCTTATTTCTAAATCATCACCTATTGCATGAAATTCTCCCCAGGAAAGATGGTTTTCATTCTGCATAGGAAATGGAATTAAATATGTGGTTTCTGGTCAAAATTATCAGAACTCAGATTTGATAAAAATTTAGTATGAACTCTCAGGTATTTATATTATTATTTTTATTATTAATTTGAATGTTATCTTGAATGTGATCTACTATTCAGATTTCTCTATAAATGCCATATTACCACACACATAGTATTCATATGTTTCAGATTGCAATGCCTGATCTTCATTTACTCTTGAGTTTTGTTAACTGGTAGAACTTTACAAAACAATTGAATTTTGTTCTTCTAGGTGAAAGTCCACAATTGATAAAGTTTGTTGGATAAAACCAAACTATTTTCCAGAGATAATTTTACAAAATGCTGGCTCTTCTTAGGCATCCCAGACTCCACACTATGGACTAGAAATACTGCTGACTACTGCATGCACCAGCTCCCATATAGTCAAAATCTTGCTTTTACTGCTTGTTTATCAACCTTTAACCTTGGAGTCAAAATTTATTACCCTTTTTCTTCAATTTACCATTCCAAAGATCAAGGATTAAGGGAAATAAGCTATTTTTAGAAAAGAAGGGTAGGCTCCAGCTTCAAACAAATCTTTTCTTGCTTCTTCCATCCTGAAGACTGAGGCTTGTATGTGGTGCTATAGACCTGATAGAGTGGCATCTGAAACATATCACCTGCTCTGAGAATGAAGGTGTAGTAGAGACTTCAGAAGTTAAAAGTACCCAGTTCACCTGCCAGATTTTCTTGGATACCTTCAGATTTTGAGTGTGTCACTTAAAATTACTAGAGAGGGTGCAAATGTCATAAAGGAGGTGTCCAGAGGTTCATGAAATATATGCTTTGATGTGTTTCCCCAGAGAGAAGCACCCAAGATGTGGGTTGCTTCTGACCAATGCAAAAATGATAGCGGGTGTAAAAAGGTCATTTGTGGAAGTAAAGTCATCAGAAGTTTCTAGTAATATAACCCAAAGCAGCTCAACAAAGCAGAAGCATCTTATAAGACGTGTTCTGGTCACTGCTATGTCTCTTTGTTTCCTTGACGAGCTTGCTGTGTTTTTAATGTTGTAACACCCAGAATGACACTATGTGTTGAGCAGCTTCTTCCTGCAAGCTTAATTTCAGATGCTTATTTGCTTCTTCCTTCCTTGTAATCTTCTCCACCCCAAATTTCCTTCTCAGACTGATCTGACACCTAAAACTTTTTTACTTTTTTTATCTTCTTACTCTGCTCACCTACCTGCTCTACAGTTAATTTTTCTAGAAAACACAGGGAGCGTTTTCAGACAAGAAAAGGGCTAGTTTTTCACAGCTCTTTAAGGCACTAGAAACTCTCTTTTACCATCACTCCTAAAAATCCTTTTGAAATTATGATCTAACTTATTCAAAAGTACACATCCCACCTAAATTTCCACTCAGAATTGGTGCTTTGCAGTCTATTTTGGACACACAGCCCTATTTCCCATGCTAACCTATAGTGTAAGAGCTTATTTGAAATAGCTTCTGCTGATTCTTACTGTCTCTATTCAAGATTCATGTTAAATACTGTGTGCACCTTTTGTGGATAATCAGTACCGAACATCCTGTATGAGGTAGAGGTTGCAATTTAGGGCTGTTTCTACCCTGGAACTAATTCAAGTCATGTGTGGGAAACTAATGATTCAGTGAGCTGTAGGCCAGACCCTACTTCATGAAGAAATAGCCATTTGCTGCAGTGCCAGTATTTGTCTAGAAAGGAAAGCAGTACCTTCCTTTATCCATAATTGCTTGCACTGTAGCTGGCCATCAATGGGTAAAAGCCACTGATACCATCTCACAGTGTTACTGGCCTCAGAAAGACGCAGTGGGATCATCATTTCTGCACAGGCGGCTGCCAGATGCTGAAGACGACTTCCAACTCAGAAATCAAGGGTTTCTCACTGAAAAAAGTGATCATCACTATAGTCACAGATTACAGTCTGGACCTGGAATATATAACATGTATAGGTATTCTTTTTGAAACAAGAGGTAGGGAGAACTCATCTGAGTTGAAACCGAGTTGAAACTCTTGAGCAACTGACAGAAGACACCTAAAGTAACAACTTCAGGGCGATCCTAGACATCAGTAGAAGACAGATGAAATTTATATGAAATTAGAAACTCACAATTTGTTTAAAATAAAGCATACTAGTTCAGGAAGAGACATTAAAGGGAAAGAGCTTTTTGGCATTTTTCTCCAGTAGAAAATGTCAAGTGACTGGTGTTGCCTTCCTCCCACAACCCAGTTAGTGATGAAGGAGCCTGGGAAGTTGCAGAGTCTCAGTGCCTGGCATCACTGACATTGCTTTTGCATCCTAGGGATGCCATGGGCAGTCAGAGGTGGTAACCAGTTTCTGGTGCAGGCAAGCATCCTCACTTTGAGCTTCTTCGGTACTTTATTTCCTTAAAAGGAGCTCAACCATTTGAGAGCATGGACAGGAGCATTGCTGAGGGGCCACCAGGCAAACCACAGCAGCCTGCCATTACATAAATCCACTGCAACTCACACATAGCTGGGTGGAGGCAGAGTAAAATTGTGGAAAGGCTGCAGACAAAGGGGAGCAAGGAGAAAGCCAAAAGGGGAAATGCCCCACCCCAGCTTGCAAAATCAGTCCTGTTGCTCAGACAGGTCCAGCTTGCTGTTGGCCCAGCATTTCTCCAGAGCAGGAGAAGGTGCTGAGGAAAAAGACTGCCAAAGCTAAACATCTTTGTGTGCTCCTCCTGTAGAAGCTCATTCACTATGAAGGAAGTTGTGTATGAGTGATGTATGTTGTGTATGAGTGATAAGATGCACATGTGGCATGTGTGCACGTGGACACATAATCATTCAGAGAACTGAAGTAACCTGGAGGGCTCTGTAATGTGCTTTACTTGCCCAGGTTTCAGATGGGTATCTGTTGCTCAGAAGTATGAAAGTGTTTAGGAGCTGATGAGCCATTGTAAATTATTGCTATTAATTGCTGTCTCACCTGATGTAGCCCTACTGGCTCTGAGTGAAGAGAGAAAATTTGTTTCAAGATGGTCTGGGGAGTCATCTTTAATCATCCACAATGATACAGGGCTCGAAATTCCTACTAAGGAGGCTTCTGAAGGAATCAAAAGACTTGTAACTAAATATTTTAGGAACTTTTAGAAATAGGGAAGTTGGGAATCTCCCATCTTGTTGGTCCAAAGCCCCTGTTTTTAGCCCAAAATATGGACTGATATTGTATGCCCTGAGAGCCTGCCAGTATGTCTTATCTGTTCTTAAGAGGAACACAGCAGATATTTTTGTCAGGATTACTATAATTTTGTATGCAAAACTGTTCTGGGAATCTTTATAGAGAAAGATGGGGGTGGTTTACTACATGGGAGAAGGCTATGTGAAATTTGCTACATAGCAAATTTTATGAATGCCCCTATATATGATGTATGGGATATACGGTATATACCAGCCTTCAAAGGTATGTTTTGCATGTGCACAGTGTGAAAGTGTGTGCTGGACTGAAGTGCAGAGGATCCAGGTATGCAGGGCCATTGGGAGGCTGAGGAATTAGCCACACACCCAGAGACAAGCTCTGCTCAATGTAAGGATTTAGGATTTCAAAGAGATGTGCGTGAATTAGTACAATGCCAGTAGGAAACAGCTCTCTTTCGAAAGGCAAATCCTGTATCAGATTTGAAAGTGCTTGCAGCAAGCAGTGAGGGTGAACATTTTCAAAGCAAACTTGCAAGTACTTTCTAGACGGAAGGGTGAGCCAGTTTGCAAAGAAGAGCTGTGACAGTCCCTGCACAGGCTGTGCTGTATTAGCACAGTTAACTCAGCCTGCTCAAGGCCAGGGCAGAACCACTGTGTAAGCAAGCATGTAAAAATTTATCTTCTGATGCAATTGAAACGTGATAAAATCAACACCTTGAGAGCAGAATTAGTCCTAACAAGCTATTGTACTTTTGCAGTGATTTCTATTTAGTTTTGTGAGTAATTACTTTACTCCTGGCCCATTTGGTAGAAGTATAGTTTCTTTTGCCACTCTGTGGCAACATGACGTTGCAGTGAGTGGTAAACTTGTGGGTTTTTATTCTTATTTCACTGTGTAGCTTGTGGAGCTGTGGCCAATTTCATGGGCACCTGCTGGGTACTGCTGTGTTTTCAGAAGGAAACATCAGTGTAAAAGCCAGGGAAAGCTTGGGATTTGTGCAAGTTTTGTTTCTTCAGTGTTGAGAAAGCAGTGAGTATCATTTGAACTGGAGAGATGCAGTGTGTTTAGCTGTGTGGCTTTTAGGTACGGATACTGAGCCTGCTGATCTGATCTGCAGTTAGAGTAAGTTGTCTTTATCTGAGCAGAAGAGATGTGGCTCAGAGATAAGCCCCATTCTAGCTCCGGAGTTAAAATTATCTAGCAGGATCTCAGCCGTGGCTGCAGCACAACTCAGAAATACAGGGCTCTGGCTGGAAGGGGGGGCATATTTTAAGCTGGGGAACACCTCTATGACTCCAGCTTGCTAAACCTCAGGCTATTTTAAGGGAATGATTCTGCATCAAAACGTTGGATGCCCTCTGAACGCCAGTCACCCCGTTATTCTGTACCATATCTTGCTTGCTTTTTGTTGTAGGCTTGCTTTCTCTCTTGAGCAAGTTCTCGTTCAACCCTAGTGCTCTCCAGGAGTATATGCTGAGTGAAAATCTTAACTGGTGGACTGAGGTGCAGTACAGGGACCACCTGCCTCTATGAAGCCTCCATTTTGGATCAAGCTGCTGGTTTGATTTTGTTCAGCATGTCCTCACATTTCTGTAATTTCAACTCCCACTTTGGTGCCTCCCCCCTGAGAGAGGAGAGGTTTCTGGCTGCACAGGACTTGCAGTGATGTTCTTCCATCAGGTGTGAGCTCCCCAGGTTCTGTCCATTTGCAAAATGTGCAAACATGTTATGACTGTGGCTGTATCCCCAAATTAGAGGTTTACAGGGAAGGGCTTCCAGCATGGTCTTGCCCTTTATGCTAAAGAGTGAGAAATAGAAGGAGCTTCTTTTTGGGGTTCAAGTCCTGAAGCCAGAAGCAAATACCACTCCTTGCAGCAGGATAGAGATTTGCCCCTGAACCTTTCTGGCTGAGCTCACTAGGTGAGGTTTCCTGAAGTCTTTGAAGATGGTCTCTCCAGAAAATGCTTTGTTCCATGTGAGCAGCCAGTGCAGGCTCACCCTCAGCATGTTATTTATGGTGAAGAAGTGCGACCACAGCAAGCTGATTACTTGTGAAGCTGAATCAGCCAGCACCTCAGAATTTTGGCCTCCAGAGACAGCTTGTTGGAAACCCTGTCCTGCCTCATTGAAGGTCCTCCCTGAACAAGCAAGCCAGCAGAGCAGCAGCCCCAAAGCGGGTTCAACTTGCAATGTGAGACACTCTGTGCTGCTCCCTCCCTCTCTGGTAAATGAATTCTGAGTTATAAAGATGCATGTGCAGGGAATATAGTAAAGTGACCTGTTTGGTGTGTGCTTCTTTATAACTATTTTTTTGTGGGGAAAAAAGAAAAAAAAATGTTAGGATAGTGTCTAGTTCTGGTATCTATTTCAGTTTAGGGATGTGTTTTCCAGAAACATTTAGGTGTCTAAGTTACAGGCATGAGAAGAAATCTCAAGTAGGAATCTATCATCCCACCATCAGCCATAGTAACACCACAGGCACCAAATGAGACTTTTGGAAGTGTGTAACTCCCACTCCTTTGATTTAAATAAGATTTCAATCCTGGCATGCCAAAATCCTTACCTAAAAATGGAATTCAGAAAGCCGCTGAAGCTTTGCAGAGAATTAGCAAATGCAGAGCAACAACAGAATTACTCTTGATTTCCAACCAAAACGGGGCTGATCCAAAAAGAAAACTTAAGATCCATGCTTTACTCTGGTTTTCACCTTCCATTTCCCTTATAACTAACTTCCAGAGTATTTTATGGAACAACGTAAGAGCTCTCCTGCTCCCTGACCCCTCCTTAAACAACAAAAAAGATAAAACCAATTGAGAGCTTTAAAAGGAATTATTAATTCTTTCATATTGCAGAGTGTATCTGCGCGTGATTTTGCTCTTCCTGCTGATTAAGTAACATAACAGAAATGTTTAATACAATGGAAAGGTGGGTTTTAACTAAAGCTGGTGTCACTTTCAGCTTGTGTTGCAATTAATAGAAGGGGAAATACACATTCTCCATATTTCATCATTTAAAAGCATCCTGTATTTGTATGAAGCTGTGACCATGATCAGCCAGCATCCCCACTATGGAACTGAACTTTCTAAATCTTTGGTGATTTTTGTGTTTTGGTTTTTGTCTGAGTTAAGGGCTTTGCACTCTGAATTTTTAATAACAGTTTGTGGTTTTTTTCAGAGGGAGATCAGTCCCTTCCCATTCACAGTGCTGTGCATCTCAGTAATATATGGACTGAGTTATTAAGCCTGTTTTTTCCTGCTGTGAATCTGTGTTGCAATGCTCGGATGTGGTGGCAGTGGTTGGTGTTGAAGCAGGATGGTTTCAGTAGCAGCGAAATGGTGGCTGCCAGCTAGGGAACACTGCTGTTTCTGCATCTTTTGCACTGCATCTTGGTTTTGGAGGTATCTTTCCAGGTCTTTCCAGATGAGAACTTATTTTTGAGTGAGAACCACACATGCACATATAAAATTCACTATGAAAAATTTACTTGCCTTATTGTAGAGTAAACTGAGACACACTGCTCGGTTTTTGTGCTCAGATTTGCAAAGGGAAAGAAACATCTATGTGGAAGAGAAGTGTCAAATAGTCCATGTCCCATCCCTACCCTGACCCTGAGCTCTCTGCATTTACAATTCAGGCTGCAAATGCCTGTGTCTCTCCTAAGCAGAGCACCCCTCCTGGTTTCCCCAGGCAGAAGCCATGAGTGAAGAGATGAGAGTATCCCTTCTACACTGACATGGCACCTTCCCAAGTTGGGGTTTGTCCTTTTTGCTCCCAGAATCTAAATAATTTTGTAACTGGCACCTCTCATTGTTGGACATTGGAGGGGAGGTGGGGAAGCCTTGATGGACAGCATGGTCACGGGGATTTTGTTTGCTGCAGGTGTGGACCTACAACAATTTGTCTAGAAGTTGAACAGGGAACTAGGCTTTTCTGGGGAGGAGTTGAACTTCCTGCCCTTTTGTCCACACAATGGCAACTAGAAATAAAAATGAGAAATTATAATTCTGCTAGTAAAATACTTCAGTGGCTTTGGAGCCCAGCGCTTGGGAAAGATGGGGAAGGAATAATGGTAATGAGGCATTACCTCTGGTGTAGCAGCACATTTATTTAATCTTACCACCAGATTGCTAGTAGATCCCAGTAAAATTGGTATCCTATCATGGACTTTTTGTGGCATTAAGTAGAATTTTTTTTTCTCCATGCAAAACAATCTAGGGAAGTCTGATGCTGTTTATTACTGTAATTACACATTAATGAGCTTGTACGTTCACTGTCCAGTGTAAGCATTGCTAATAAACTTTCCTGTGTGCCATGCAAGAGACTGATTTATACAATGAATGATTTAGCCCTCAGTATTAAGGAGACTATGCAAAAATATTTTTCATTTCTAAAACTTTTTGTAATTCATTTCTGCTCCTTAATATTCTCTTTAAAGTTTGAAATGGCAATGTATTTTTCATCCAAGAGGAGCCATTTATGCCATGTTCTCTCTTTTACATGTGTAAATGCACACACATACACACATGTACATACAAAGGTATGTCTGTTAGCACACATAAAATATTATGGCTACAAACTCAAATTCCTCTGTGTGTATGTCTGTGTAAAAAAACCCTAAAAACCAGCACATGTATGGAAAAAAATATTTCCATTGAAAGTTGAGCTCCCCTCTTTTAAAAGGGAAAGACTTTTCAAGTATACACTCTGCAACATAAACTTATGTCATGAAGATATTTTTTTTTCAAACCTAAAAGAGGAAAAGGTTACTTCCTGCTAATTTGTCTGTATCCCTATAAGAAACCTAAGTGTAAATTCCATTTGGGAAGTGGGTAGCAGCTGAGAAAGATCTGCTTGTACCCATTGTGGTTTTTGCAGCCTGCTTAGAGCTGCTGAGCTGAGGTGGCTGTGAAGGCAGATGGGGTCATGGTACGAGAAGGACCACAAGGAGCTCATGAAGATAGGGGTTGCTGAGGAAAGGAGAGAGAGACATGCACCCCCTCTCAATACTTCCTGATGGTGTTCATTGCCTGAAGCAGTGCCCTGGAAAGACACTTCTGCCTACTGCTGCTGGCTCTGCAGTAAAGGGTTTACATGGGCTCTTGGATCCTCCCCTGCAGTTCATATCTGCTGTTCCCTCCAGCATTCAGACATTTTCTTTGCTTAATTTCTTACAGTGTTATTCAGGTAAAGCCTGTAATGGAGAGTGAGAGTTACACTGATGAACTGATGAAGTATTTGTTTCCAAAACATTCTTTTACAATCCTGCACCAAATTTTGGATTACATAGTGGAGCTTTGGAGGACATCTAGTCCTCACAGCAGAATGATAGATGGCTGACCTATTGAAATAACCTAATGAAATAAAACATCTTGTATCTCTCACTTGATCTACAAGTTTCCACTAAAAATGGATGCATCTCTAACTCAGTAACTTTCTTAGAGATGTTTCAGTATGTGAGTGAACAATTATAAAAACATGATTGTAAGAATCACTTTTACCCTGAACCCTTCTACTCTCTCATGCTGGAAAGTGAGAGTGGTATTCAGGGAATCTTCTTGTGCACATCTTCGGGAGCTACAGCTGGGAGTGAAATATATCCCCTCACAAAGGCCAGGCTAGTTGAGCAAAATGCAGTCTCCAGCCTTTGTGTGCAAGGGCTGATCTTTGCTGTTCAGTGGTGTTTTTTTCCCCTATCTTTTTTACCCTCAGTAAGAGAGAGCACAAATAGTTTTATTAGTTGCATACTTCCTGAGAACATAGTGATCCACACATTCTGAACTGCGGGTTGTGTTTTTCACGTTCAGGCATAGGATGGGAGTTCATCAGATAGCAATGGGGAGCCCCAGCAAATAGCGCATTTGCATCAGCAGAAACAAATTTCACAAGACTTGCTGGGAAGGTTTGCTGCAGTATGCCACAGTCCTGCGCTACCAACAGCCACTGCACATTCATTTGGTAAAAAAGATGACAACAGAAAATGAAACTTTAAACGTTCTGTTCTACAAACACTTGAGAAGCACATTACCCCAAAGGAGTGAGCCTGTGGCTGTGAAGGAATTAGAAGCTGTAGAGGAGCTGTGCTTCATTTGTCCTGGTGGCAAGGAGAGCTCTCAGCACTGCACTAATGCAAGTGACAGTCCTGGTATCTAACAGTTTCCAAGAGTCCAAAGGCCTGCCAACAGGATACTGGGATCACTGAGATTTGAATGCCTTATGTGCTCAGAAATGTTCAGATAGCACAATGTTGTTGTGCTGTACAAGGCAGAAACAACTTTACTTGAGATGCTGTCCTCCAAATGAACAAGTCATCACTTGCCAGTCTCATATCTTTGCCTCTGGTTGTTGACCAGTTTACCAGGAAAAGGTGCATTTTTCTGAAGACAAAATATACACGTTTGCTGCAGCCTCTGGCAAACCTGACTGGCCATTATCTAGTTCAGCCTGTATAGCTCACACTGTATTTCTGGATATATGTGTTCCTAAGTGGTGGAGTTAGCAGGATTTCATTTCCCTTCTTGACATCGCTATACTACACAGTACAGCATGGCCACACCACAGATATCAAAGTTTACTTTGGCTAATAATTAATAGCAAGTTTTGTAGAGGTGCTTTGCATTTTAATGGGGAAGATATTTTACACTTTCCATTTGCCTCACTCAGTCCAGCCACACTGTCTGGGTGCTAGCCTGAAATTTCAGTGCTTTATGAATCCTGGGCTGGGTAGTACTGGTGCACTCTCTCTGGCTTGGTAGGGACAAGGAGTTGCAAATTGGGAGTTCATGGGAAAGTAGAAGGATTCCTAATGTGTGATAGCATATTAGGACATATATCTGGGTATTTCTACATTTAGAATCTTTGCATTTGGTAAAAATGCAATGTGATGTCTGTTCCTTTGCAAATATTTGAAAAGCATTTTAAATATAATCAGAGCAGATGTTTTGAAAAGAAACAAAGGGATTCCTCCAAGTAAAAGGCACTTACACTGTCTAGGACACGCAACTAGGAGCAGAGAGGAAGTCTGACAGAAACTTTGCCTGGTAGACACTTTCAAATATTCCATAAATGCTGAGAGGGCAGGAAATGCCAATGCTGATAGCCTGAACAGACCACCAGCCCTTATGGGGGGCCAAGTTTTGATCATTCTCTGAATGCGTGGCACCAGTTTTCATAGCACAGATCTTGTTTTAGTTGCATATAATTGCATGTCCATATTAACTCTTACTGTTCATCTAAGACTGGGAAAGGGATTGAACTAAGCTTTGGATGTTTCTACTGCCATTTCTCTCCAATGATATTGGTTTTTTTATGTACGAATATATACTTTGGCACAGGGTTCCAGGCAAAGAAACAGATCTGCACAAACACCAACAGCATGTAAAAAAGTGTTTATAATCTAATTAAGTTTATGTGAGTGATTAATTAAGCCTTACAAGTCCTAGCCAAGGTAAGTGTGAGGTAGGGTACAATGAGATATAATCAATTGTGCTGCAGAATCTAAACTATAAATAGTATTCTGGAGTCCAGAGAGCAAATTTGGTTTTCTAATAGCTGCAACAAAGTAGTCTTTTGTGTTCTTCCAGGGTGAAGTGGGATTGGTTTAGTTCAAAGTTTTAAACTTTGTTTTAAGCAATGTGTCTCTTTAGCTTGAAGAAAGATCAAAAAAATATAAAACAAGTATATAAATTTATGTTTTATATATATACTATATATATTTATTTAAATATAAATAATTGAAAGATTTGACAATGGTACATGAGGGAATAAAATAAATATTGGCAGTGAATGATTAGATCATTTTGGGGCACCAGGAAATAATTAATTTCCTGACTTCTAATTAGTCTAGATCTTAGTACAGAGGAGCAATCCACTGTATTGCTTGGACTTTTGGAAAAACAGGAGAGCTGATTTCCAGCTCCATACCCGGTATGTACCAGCAGGAGTCCTGAATCTTATCAGTGCAATGAGTGTAATCACAGCTTAGTGCCAGTGTGACAGAGCACTGCATGAGGCTGGTGCTAGGAGTGTGGGCAGATGAGGATAAAGTTGGGATATAAGGCCAAATTTCAGGGGGTCAAATCCATACTCTAGCCAGGCTTTTCTCTTTGCTGAGATGTTTTTGAAGATCCTTTGCATTACAGAAAAATAAATAGTCTAGCAATTTGGTTTTGGAGTGAGATTTCACATCTCACAACTGAACATGTAAGTGCTGTGAATCTGAACTGGAGATGACACAGTTTTCGGAATTAAGTCATTTCCTACAAAAAAGGTACAGGCTGAACCCCTCTCTTGTTTCCTTTCTCAGACCACTGAGAACTTCTTCGCTGGCTACAGTGTGGCAGGAAATTAAAATCTGGTTTGGATATTTTAAACAGCTTATGCTTTCTTGAGGTGTTTGTCTTTGGGATTTTTGCATCTCTATTGAAACAGAGTGGTAGCATGGGGAAAGGCAATCTGAGGAAAAATATCATTCCTCTGCTGCTTCTGCATCATTAATCTGGGAAGAAAAAGCCTAGTTTTTACCTTGAACAAGAGAGAGCTGGCCAAGGGCTCCAAGCACTTGATATGTGGTATTTTATGGGTGTAACCAAGATTTATTAGGCTGGACAGCAATTCTACCTTTGTATAATTCTGTAGGACACATCACAGACAAGGGTAGCATTTTCACAAATATCTAAGTGATATTATGATAACATAAGCCTCTCAAGCTATGACTGCTGCCTGCGCCATGGTCCCTAGTCATCTACTATGGAACTGTGGGATACATGCTGGGGGGTGACCAGTACAATGGTCAGAATCTGGCCTCATGTATTAGGACCATTGAGAAGCTTGTAACCAGTTGCAGAAATCACTTTAGACAGCAACATAGCTTTTTAGCTTAAAAAGAAGTCTTATCCCCATTAAAAAAGAATTGAAAAATGTGCAGATAGGGAAGTAAGGGCACATGATGGATTAAGTGCCTTTCCCATAGCCACACAGGAAGTCTGTGGCTCAGCTAGGAATTGAACCTAGCTTTCCACTGTCTGAATCCACTGCCCTGGCTCTCTTTGAGGCTATCAGATTTTGTTGCTACTGAATTCTCTACAGGCTGAAGCAAAAGGCTACTGCTTGTGAGGAAGAGCATTGTTAAAAGATGAGCATTATCTATAATGGGTGAGAAACCAAGAATAGTTCTGGACCAAGTGTTGCCCATTTCTATTGCTATTTAATGTTCTCTTTTTTCCAAGTTTACATCAGCATGAAAACCCCCTTGTGGTATTGCTCCTTAACCAAGCAAAGTACTCATGCCTTTCCTCGCGGCTACAATTGCAGTACAGGACAATGCTTAGCTGTTTCCAGCTGTCCTGGTTTAACAAGTGACATTATGACTGGCTTGACAGGAAAATGATCATATTTCTGCCTCTTTTGCTTGACATGTCTCATCCAAATCAAATAGAAAAATTATGCCCATTGTCTGTGGAAAGCATTCATAGCTAAGTTTTCTCTTACAATATTCACTTGACTTCTATGGTGAAGCTACAGAACTGATGGAGAGGTAGAGCAGTTGATGTCATCTACCTGGACTTGTGCAAAGTGTTTGACACGTCCCACACAAAATCCTTGTCTCTAAGTTGGAGAGACATCAATTTTGCTAGTGGACCTCTGGGTGGATAAAGGACTTGCTGGATGGCCGCACACAAAGAATTGTGCTCAATGGCTCAATGTCCAGCTGGAGACCATCGAGAGGTGTCCTTCAGGGATCAGTGTTGGGACCGGTCTTGTTCAACATCTTTGTCGCTGACATGGACAGTGAGATTGAGTGTGCCCTCAGCAAGTTTGCGAATGACACCAAGCTGTGTGGTTCGGTTGATATGCTGGAGGGAAGGAATGCCATCCAGGGGGACCTTGACACACTTGAGAGGTGGGCTGATGCCAACCTGATGAAGTTTAACCAAGCCCAGTCCAAAGTCCTACACCTGGGCTTGGGCAATCCCAGCACAGCTAGAGGTTGGGCAGAGAAGAGACTGAGAGCAGCCATGTGGAGAAGGACTTGGGGGTGTTGGTTGATGGAAAAAGGAACATGAGCCGGCAGCGTGCGCTTGCAGCCCAGAAAGCCAACCCTATCCTGGGCTGCATCAAAAGGAGTGTGACCAGCAGGTCAAGGGAGGTGATCCTGCCCCTCTACTCTGCTTTCATGAGACCTCACTTGGAATATTGTGTGCAGTTCTGGTGTCCTCAACATAAAATGGACATGGAAAGATTGGAACAAGTCCGGAGGAGGGCCATGAGGATGATCAGGGAGCTGGAGCACCTCCTGTATGAAGATAAGAGGAGAAAGTTGGGGCTCTTCAGCCTGGAGAAGAGAAGGCTGTGTGGAGATCTCATAGCAGCTTTCCAGTACCTGAAGGGGAGCTATAGGAATGCTGTGGATGGACTCTTCATTAGGGACTGTCTTGATAGGACAAGGGGTAACGGGTTCAAACTTAAACAGGAGAAGTTTAGATTGGATATGAGGAAGAAATTCCTTACTGTGAGGGTGGTGAGGCACTGGAATGGGTTGCCCAGGGAAG
>JAOEHY010034949.1:0-51865 GCA_025447955.1 Psilopsiagon aurifrons | reverse complement strand
CGGGGGGGGGGGGGGGGGGGGAAACTGATAAATCCAGATCCAGTGCAACCGCTCTGCCCATGGAAGTGCTTCATTAAGGATGGGAAGGCAGCAGGGAAGTTCAGAGCAGGGATGTAATTGGCAGAAGGCAGCTGCTTCGGTGCCAGCACTGATGCCTCTTGGCTAGGAGAAAAGGGGGTGCTTGCTGCTCCCTTAGTGCCAGAGAGAGCAGGCGTGGAGAGAGTGGAAGGGCTCACTGCCAAGGAGGTGGCCCCAAGCCTCAGTCTAACACCATAGGAAGCTGGAGCAGGGCAGGATGTCTGACTCTGGGCATGGGAGGAGAGCCATGCTGAGCCAGAGAGCAATGAGATGGCTCTTTCCTCCTGCACAGCACAGCCTTCAAGCACACTCAGGGACACTCAAAGGACTAGATATTCAGCTGACATTTACTGAGGTCTGGCACGGAGATGAGCCCCCAGATCTTCTTTTGCTTATTGGAGCTTGATTTTCCTCAGCAGAACCCATTTCTTTGCTCTCCCACTCCCTCCAGATCAAAGTTTTCCTGGAGCTCAGGGTAGACACTCACTACCACTGCGGCGTTTAAGGACAAGTCCCCAGCTGTGCTTGGGCCAGGGAGAGAAGGGGCACAGGGATCCCCATTACTGCTCCGTCACCCACTCTGCAGAGAGCAGAGCCCCAACCCACAGCAGGGATCACTCTGGGTCAACAACCCATCACAATCACGCTGCTCCAGGACACCCAATTCTGCTGATGAAGACCTGAAGTTGCTTCTGTTTGGCACCTAGAAGCCTGCCATTTTCCTGCATGGAAGTTCAGCCACAGCCAGCAGCACGAGGGGATGTCCCCTCTGCTGAGGAACAGGCTGTATGGTTTCCTCCAGCCTTTACCCGTGTCCTGGCTCTTAAACCAGCTCCTACCAGCAAGCGCTACCAGATTTTGGAAAGAATAGACAATTTCACTGCTTCCAGTGTCAGGCTTTAATTCATCAACAAACCGAGACCATCTCACTGCTGTGCCTTGCACTGCTCCCCCTTGCTCTGCCTACTCAGCATGGCAGGCAACAGCTTAATTCCTTCCAGCATATGAAATCCCTGCAGTGAAAATTTTAAGCTTTAGAAAGAACAAAAACTAACCCCAAACCCAAAATATCCCACTACCATAGCAGAAAGCTCTTGATTCAACTGCAGATTTTCAGTGAAGAGAAACATTTAAGGAAATTTTGATTACTTGAAGCTTAGCATATGTTCAGCTGCTGAGCTGAGAAAGATAACAGTTTTTAAGAGCTTTCTGGTTTGCTTTTATGTGCAAAAGAGTGCAAATGTGAAAAAAAGAGCCTGAGAAACCAAGCTTAGCAAAGGAAATGGGATGGATCTCAGAGTTGCATCTTTTAGGGAGATTGCAGGGTTGTTTCTCAGATAACACTAACTTTTACTTAAAAATGCATGGGTGAGGGACCTGGGCAGGGGGTTGGGGTGGGGGTAGGGGTTAGTCTGGAGAAAGCTCAGGGAGGACCGTATCACTCTCTGCAACTGCCTGAAAGGAGATTGTAATGAGGTGGGGGTCAGTCTCTTCTCCCACATAACAAGGGACAGGACAAGAGGAAACAGCCTCAAGCTGCACCAGGGGAGGGTTAGACTGGAGATGAGGAACAATTTCTCTTGGAAGAGTGTTCAGGCATTGGCACAGGCTGCCCAGGGAAGTGGTGGAGTCACCGTTCCCAGAACTGTTCACAAACCATGCAGATGAGGCCCTCTGTGACATGGCTTAGTGGTGGCCTTGGCATTGCTGGAGAATGGTTGGATCTGATTATCTTAAAGCTTTTTTCCAACCTTACTGATTCTATGATTTTATGATATCATCCAGCCAAGTGTTGGATCAGGTGTTTTTCCTCTTGCCATCACCCTTTTATGTGAATCACAGACAAGGGCATCCCTAGAACACCTCCATCTTTTCCAGGGGACTGGAAGCAGGAGGACCCCATGACCTGAGAAATTTTCTGTGGATTGATGAGCAAGCCAAAAGAAAGGGCTGGCTCACAGAACCATGGCTGTGAGAGAGAGAGAGAGAAAGTGGAGCTGTGCCAGCTCTGCCCACACTAATTAAGGCTTCCATGGGTCCCCCTGCCATGGGTCCCCCTGCCATGGGCATGGCAGCAAGGGAATGCCTACAGTGGTGGCATTCACTAACCAGGCAGCACCTGAGCTTATTGGAACCCGCAGTACAAGGATCAGTCATGCAATTTGGGGTTCTTTTTGCACTTTACACTATTTTTAGCTTTTTATGCATCTTTCAGCTTACTCCTATGACCACAACAACTTGAATTTCAGCAGTAGATAAATGGCACAGAATACAGGAATGAAAAAAACTGACGTCTCAAAATCTACTAATTTCAGCCATGGATGATGCCAGAAAGCAGCAAGAGCACTAAATAAAAGGCACAGCACCAAAGAAAACATGTCCTGCCTCCAGCACAGATGACCTGCTGCCCTGGCACTGCCACAGCCCATCGCACTTTTTAGCTGCTCAAGAATTAGTTGCAATCCTTTGGTCCTCCAGGTTTTTTTTTTCAAGAGTTCCTTGGCTTAGTTGGATCAGTAAGAAATACCTGTGCAAAGCACTAGGGAAATGCTGGTCCTGCTGATGCTGAGTTTGAGCACTGGTTCCTAAGGACTGCCCTTCAGCATGGGGGGTTGGATACAGGCGTATAGAAAAGCAACTCCTTCCTTCCTAATCCATGGTATTGCCATAGCAAACAAAAACAGTTTCAGGAGCACAGCAGGTTTTATTTCCTTCCAGTTTCTCCTTGTCTGCCTGGCATCACTGTATATCAGCATTTGAAATGCATTAGCTGTAAAAAACACCTAACAGTAGGATTAAGAGTATCTCCAAAGCCAGATGACCCCTCTCTCCCCCTAAAGCATAGCAAGACCCCTTCCAAAGTCCCCAGGACATCTTCTTTTTCATTTACAGGGATAAAATCAGGATGTTCATGCAGAGTTTGAACAGTACAAGTTGCCCTTGCACAGCAGAAAGAAGAGCCCTCAAGTGTTTAAGAGTTGAAATGCTATTTACAAAATAGTTCTTTTAAACAAGACACAATTTGAAAAAGATTTCATCACAGGGCAAAGTTCAGTTTAAGTTTTCAGCTGCATTTAAATTTTATTTGGGTACAAATGCATGGTATGGGTTCCATACTGCCTCTGGCACAGCTGGAGCAGACCCAGTAGACCAAAAGCAGGTGCTGAGCTCCTCATCAGTGCAAGAGCAGATGTTTTGGATGCTTCCCTTCACATTGCAGTCCAGCCTGACTGGATAATGAATGAAGGCTGCTCAAATCCCAGCCTCAGCTACTCTGCTCTCTAGCTGCACAGCTGCCTTCCACTCATCCTTGAGAGACTCTGTATTTACCAAGTATTACGTGAATGTGAAGCACCATTTCCTAGGAACAGGAAATTACTTGCTCTCCCTCTACCCTGTAACAAGCTCATACTGGGAACAAGTCTGAAAAGGGAGCAGGTAGAAGTGGCTCCTTCTTGCTCTGCACATCTGCCACTTTTCATATTTCACTGCTTTCACAGCCACTATTGAGGACCACTTCAGTGCTGCTAGATATGAAAAGCTTCAGGGAAGAAAGAGGTGGACTTTCTTTCCTTCCACATACTACCACCAAAGCTCTGGTCCCGGAGACTGTCTTGACAGTCAAACCCATCAAATGGAAAGAGCTGCTGTCTCAGAGGGTTCCTCCAAGTGCTAGGAGCTGCTGACCAAGTGACTTTGCCAGTGAGTAGAGCACAGGCAAGGAATACTTCCCCTTCACAGGTCCTCAAGACCAGTTTGGGCAGATTCTTGTCAGGTCTGAGCACAGGTATCCCTGCCCAGATGAGAAGAGAATAGAGTGGTCAGTCCACAGTTTCTCCTGTACCTGAAGTGCTACCATTTAATGCAAACACGCATGGCTCAACTCTATTCCTCCTGGAGGAAACATCTGCATTGTTAATACAACAAACAGCTCACACTACTAATTGCAGCATAAGGGCTTCGAGCAAATACCCATCTGGAATAAAAACTCACCAGGCCACAAAGTCCTGAAGAAATGTCACAGAAGGCTGAAGGCTGTGATGGAAGGCAAATATCAGTGGTAAACAACTCATCAGCTAAATTTAGGAAGGCAGACTGGAGCTCTCCTTGACCAGATAGGTGTCTTCAGTTCAGACCATTGTGTCAACTGAAAACATTTAACTATGAGTGATGAGCTTTACAGAGAGTTCCAAGATAAATGAAGAGAAAAAGGTTACCTAATAATTACAGCCACTGTTCTACATCCAGCTGCATCCACAGCTCAGCTTGACCTTTGGGGCAACAATGAATAACACACCATTCTGGTGCTATTCACCTTTCCTTGACAGATCATCACCACGCTGGTAAAAGAGATCCTGGTGGCCTCTCCTATTTGTCTTTTACTCGCTGCTAAGCTCAATTTCTTCATGTAAGGGACCAGGATAGTCAGAAAGGTATCATAGCTGTTCCAAAATAATCCCCACTGTAATCTCACATCACTAAACTCCACAAACCATTGGTGTTCCAACACAAACCTGGTGTTTCAGGGACTGCAGCAGGGCAAAGGTGGGGTGAAACACTGGATCAAACTGATCTCTGCTTTGAGACACCAAAAGGTAACTGGTATCCAGTACCAGTGGCCCAAGCTGCTGATCTCCAAGGCATTCAGAAATAGAAGGATCAAAACCAGGCCAAATTGGACGTGGACCCTGTTTCCAGCTTGCCCGATTTTACATGGTGCATGGATAAGTCATGCTGCTTTCACCCCCTTTAAAAAGGGGCAACAAGGTACAAAATGGAGCAGAGAGGTGTGAGGGGATGCTGGCAGCAGGCTCTGACAGCCAGTCATGAAGAGCCAAGAAGAGGGTAAAGAGAAGGCTTTTGGGGGAGGCCTTCTGGGATGGAAAGGGACCACCACCCCACACATGAGGATGCAGTGTTTTCCCAAGCTGGAAAAATCATCTGCAATTACAGAATCATCAAGTGGCTTGATCTGGAAAGGACCTTGAGATCCACCTAGCTCCAAATCCCTGCCATGGGCAGCGATGCCTCACACTAAACCATGTCACCTAAGGTTCTGTCCAGCCTGGCCGTGAACACTGCCAGAGATGGGGCATTCACCACTTCTCTGGGCAGCCCATGCCAGGGCCTCACCACTCTCACAGTAAATTACTTTTTTCTTGTATCTAACTTGAACTTCTCTTGTTTAAGTGTAAATATATTGTCCCTTGTCCTGTTGCTGCAGTCTCTGATGGAAGAATCCCCTTCCAGCACCCTTCACCTGCTTTGCAGCATGGCTTGTATACAGGTCCTCAGCCAAAACTCAGTCTTTTTGTGGTCTTCCACTGGCTTCAGATCAGGCCTTACTGAAGCATGCCCAGCAGGCACCAAGCCTTGTGACCAGCTCTCAATCTAGGCCATGACATAGGGGGAGCAAACACAGAAGGAGGATGCTGTGCTGAGAGAGGCAGTACCATGCGGAAGAAACACCAAACAGCTCTGCAGCAGATTGATGGGGAGCTGGAGCTCATAGCACCAAGGGACTCATTGCTGACGTGGGTTTGGGAATCTGCCAGAGGTACAACTGTGTTTGTGTCCCAGAAAGCCATTTTGGTCACTGGCTACTAACAAGGGGATCAGTCCGGCAAAATGCAAAGCAAGCCTCTGCACCTGAATAGCTAAAGCACAGGTACAAAGATCAAACAGGTCTATTCAATGTCAGACAACAGTCTCACCAACACCATTTGCTAGCGCTCACACATTAAGATACAAATGACAAAAGGGTGGAGGTCACAGAGGGTTTGTGCTTTCCCCCAGCTTGCCAAGGAGGCGTGTGACCAGTTTCTGCAAGGCTTCAGCCCGGACCACTGAGATGCGCAGCACTTCCTCATGGCTGGCTTTCTCTTGACTGTTGTAGCTCATCACCACCTTGTTGGTGATGAGGGAGATCCCAAGAACGCGGAGGCCGCAGTGCCTGGCTACAATTACTTCTGGGATGGTGCTCATGCCTATGGTATGAGAGAAAAGGACCAGGATGAGTCAGGATTTCCACCAAACAAAGATCGCTCCAGGGCTGCACACCACAACCCTACCTACAGCACATGCCCTTGTCTCACATACCTCCAGATCTCTAATTCTGAGCTACATCATACATAAAGGCTGCAATAGCTGTAGTGCTACAGTTAAAACCCTGCTCAGCTCAAGAAACCTCAAACATTTGATTTCTGTGTGCTACATCTTTCTCCCAAGATGTGAGAGACTGCTTGAAGCCTTGCTAAGAGAAATACTGATGTGTTGTGTCACTTGGTTCTTCGCCAGCTAAAAAAGCCATCACAAACAAGCCTTTGTGAGAAGCTGAGCTCCCCTCCTCAATGAATCTGCAGATATTAATGATCAAGCTTCCATGAGCCAGGGGTCAAGCTGGAGGAATCATATGGATCTTGTGAAATACACTCCTCACACCTGCAGTCCTGAGTCCAGCTCTGGGGCAGCAACACAAGATGGACATGGAGCTGCTGGAGAGAATCCAGAGGAGGCCACGGAGATGCTGCGAGGGCTGGAGCAGCTCTGCTCTGGAGACAGGCTGAGAAAGCTGGGCTGGGGCAGCCTGGAGAACAGAAGGCTCCTTAAAGGGAGATCCTAGAGAAGCTCCCAGTGTCTAAAGGGGATACAGGAAATCTGTAGAGAGGCTTTGGACAAGGGCCTGTAGGGACAGTCAAGGGGGAATGGCTTTAACCTGACAGAGGAGAGATTGACATGAGATCTTGGGCAGAAGTTCTTCCCTGTGAGGGTGCTGAGGCCCTGACACAGGCTGTCCAGAGAAGCTGTGGCTGCCCCATCCCTGGCAGTGTTTAAGGCCAGGTTGGAGCAACCTGGTCTGGTGGAAGGTGTCCCTGCCTGTGGCAGGGGGTCAGAATTGTATGAGCTTTAAGGTTCCTTCCAACCCAAACCATTCCAGGGATCTGTGATCTTCTTAAGTTCCATATCTGTAGTTGGGAAGATATCCGTAATTACCATTCCTAACTAATCCAGACTTACAGAGGGTTCCTTTGTAGGGATGGGACCCAGTGAAAATCTTTAGTATCAGGATTTAAAAAATAATAGAATATGACTATTTCAGATTGGGCCCACTCGGTCCTGCTGAAGTTAAGCCATCTGAGCACAGGAAATAAAACAACATCATGCTCGGATCCCTATCCTGGGCAGTCATAACCATAGGGGCTTTCTGCAGATCCACCCTAGCAGCTGCACTAAGACACTGCAGAACTAAGCAGAAACACAAGAGCTCATCCTCTGGGCCCAGGAGACTTAGAGAGTTAAAGACTGAAGAAACTCAGTGTTGAGCAGAATTGTCCAGTCCATGTGCCCAACCAACCTTCCCCGCCCAGGCATCTTACCTACAGCATCTGCTCCCAGCGCCTGCAGCACACGGCACTCAGCAATGGTTTCATAGGAGGGACCAGCCAGCTGGCAGTACACTCCTTCTTGAGTGAAGCTCACAAAGCCCAGCTCTTGAGCACTCTCCATTGCTAGGCTAAGTAGGTCTTGTTCATAAGCATCTGACATGCAGGGAAACCTCACTCCAAACCTGCAAATCAGGAAACGGCACAGCCATGAGATATTGCAACTGCTCCCTTCCCTCCATCAGAGTTCCAGGATGCTCCTCCTTTAGAGAAGTGGGAAATGTAAAGGGCAGACCTGCCATGGATGCAATCTCTCTCATTCCAGCCTCACCATCAGGTAATTCTGCCATCATGGCATTCCTTCTAGATGTAATCACTCGAAACCCTCAGTGTGCAGAGGTTATGACTATTGGAAGGTCTGGAATTGCTTTCCTACTGCACCAACCCTGCTGGAATGGTCTTCTGAAAGACTTCTATCTCCAGCAAGCACTGATGGCTAGTTCTCTCTCCCCAGTAACTGCCCATGGTGACTTTTAAACCTTGTTCATCAGGCAGATGCTGCTCTTTGCTTCTCCTGCACAAGAGCTTGCAGACAGGGTCCCTGCAGCACCAAGGCACAAAAAACAGCCCACTGAGAGGGTTTGAGCAGGGCCTGATGGAGTATCAGTTACCACAATTAGGGCTAATGACAGCAGGCAGCTACTTAACCAGGCTCATAGCAGGGCTGCCCTGTCCCCACACTGACAGCCATATGCTTGAAACAAAGAATTGGATGCACTGGACAAATCAGGTAAGATTTGGATCTTTCCCCTTTACTGTTTACATTAGGGCAGTTTGAAGGGACTTCAAGGAAAGATTTTCTTTGGAAGATGAACCAAGTTTCATAGTCAGAAAATACATCCCAGGAAAGAGCATCCACTTCTGCATTTGGTTCCTGGCATAACAAAATCACACCAAGCACAAGCTTGGAAACTCCTTCAGGATAAAGTACAATTCAACTGCCCATCTGAGATGCCCATCCAGAGTATGCTTCCATCCTGTACGTCTTACACTACACTTGCCAGCCCCAGAGAATGGGTATGAGATACTCAGCAGAGTGACAGATGGTTTTAGATGTCTGTGTTTAGACTACAGCATCCCATTTGAGTGTCATCCCTTGTAGGGAAATGGAAAGAGAAGCACATGTTGGAGCTCCAGGGCCATGTTTTAGGTAGCCTCCATCCTGTGCTTCAGGGCTGTGTCTTTTGCTTCCTTTGTGTCTTAAGACAACAGCTCAGTCCTACTCCTGACTGAATCCTACAATTGATGAAAGGAGAGCAGAAGCAGATGACAAAGACTGACATGCTGCTGCTGAGGAAATCAAGAAAATAAGTTCCCAGCCATGTTCACCAACCCAGTTCCATAGGAGTGGACCAGTCACTCATCTGGGCTATTAAATCTGCTTGTTTCCATATTTTTCCAGCTGAATGTTTAGGGCAGTAGGTGGCTTGTTTCATGTTTATATGAATTAAGTATTACATAGGCAAAATAAAACTTTCCCATTTGGTCTAGGTAGTAACTACTTACAACCATGAGCATAGCTTCTCTTTCCTGAAGGATGGCAATGAAGAAGCCCATCTCCAACTCATTAAAGTCAGTCCTCAGATTCCTGCAGTACATTCCCTTGCCACTTCACATTGCCTCTAGTTTTACTCTGTTGCGCTTAAACCCTTCCTGGTAGCTGAGCTGGACTGGATTTTAGGAGAAGTTAGCTCTGCTAAAGCTCTGCAATACTTTGAAAGCTGATTCACAAAGACCTTTTGCCCATTTTGGTCAGCAGGACAAAAGTCACCTTCCAGAGCACTGCAGTCTTCACCAGGAAGCTGCTTTGGGGAGGCAACACCACAGCTACACTTCCTTTGAATGCTGTCCAGGTGCAATTGATTGGCATTTCTCCTCCTGTTCCACAGCAAGTATGCAAGTCCAGACAGCTTTAAAAACTTCTCCATGTGGCCTCTGTGCTTTTGATCATTCTTTCCTTCAAACCACACCAATACCTATGAAGATGTAAAGATGATCCTCTTCAGATGGGTACTGTTTTCTTGACATGTGAATCACAGAACAGTGTTTATCTCTGAGGCAGTTGCTAGCACCTTTCGTATTTCTTCAGAAGTAGGAACCAGCTCTGGCACTACATCCAGAAGGAACTGATTGTAAAAGGAAGCCAGGTAGACCACCTTGTTCTTGGACAGAAATTTTTGGAAAGATAACAGAAAGGTCCAGATACCTGTCCTGTAAATATGTTCTTTTTACAAATGATGGCAGCAGCCCAATAACAGATTTAACCATCTTGTTATTTAAGCTCACTCTTTTCTCATAAACTACCACCTCCTTCACCCATCCTCTGACTACACACACCTGACTTTTGTCTGGCTTCTCTCCTGCCAGCATGTTAGGAAATAATTCTTGCTATTCTTACTACCTTTTCACAGTCCAGCCTCTTCCTTTCCCTCCACAATGCTCTTGACTTGGATCTTTACTGCTCCCATGCTGACTCCCCTGACATTTGAAGTGCTCTCCTTTCCTCAGCCTCAGCCTCCAGTGGATGTGTCCTCATGCTCTTTTTAGCCCCATTTGAGTGCCAAGGGGCTTCTTTTTGCAAACACTGATCTATCTATCCCCCCTCACTGCTTTGGCCTTGAGGGTACATGTTGCCTTCCACCCTACCAGTCCTGAAAGGTGCCTTTGAAAGAGATTTTAGGATAACAGATTAATTCTGGCAAAGACCTCAAGGTCATCTAGTCCAACCTTCTGCTCTAAGCAACTTATGTCTGGTGGCAACAGCAGTCCAGGGGTGAGGATGTGTCACAAGACCCTCTATGCCCTATCTGTAGGCTAAAGATCCTACTACAAAGCTACTATAGGAAGCCTGATTTCCCAGCTGAACCAGTAGCAGGTCACTTGCAGATCTAGAGGTCTCTTACGAAGCTGACAAGACAATCACCTCCCAGACTGATGCCTTCAGTGAATGCATGTTAACCAAGGCACCCCAGTTTAATGACCTGCCTATGAAGGTGGTTATCAGGACTTTTAGAATTTTTATCTTTGCTTTGAGATCAGCTTACTGCCTGGACTTTCTTGTATCAGTTCCATCACCCTAGAAATGGCTGCTGATAAAAGCAGGCTGGAGATTGCAGTTCAGACTGCTCGATTATGAGGAATTAGCACAGAGAGAGGCTGACAAGAAGAGACAGAAGCAGGTCTCTACAGCAGATGGTACGGCTGGCTATGTCAGGAGAGGGATCATAAGCCTTCTTTCATAAAACAAAACCTTCTGGAGGCTTGCTTATAAATTCCTTAGAGGCTTGCATCAGTAAGCGACAGCAAGGAAGGGTACTTCGGGAAGGCAGGGGGGGTGACACAGCACACGCACCTACTACTTTTGCTTTAACTTTTCGCTTGTGCATACCTGGAGCCACACTCTACCTCTTAGTAAACACTTGCCAGCAGGCACAGCTGGCAGTCCTAGCCTGGAGCAGAGGAAGAAAGAACTAGCTGGCAGCAGAGCTGATGTCTTCTTACCTTTCATCATTTGGCCCACGCAGTGGATTCTGCCCTCCCAAGCCAAACATGCTGATGTGATCTCTAATGAACATGATGTCCCCCACTTGGAAGCTGGGATTCAGTCCCCCAGCAGCATTTGTGACAATCAAGATCTCCACCCCAAGGAGAAACAAGACCCTGATGGGAAAAGTAACCTGCAAGAGCCAGAGGTATATATGCCATGAGTATCACAATTAGTAGATAGGTACTGCTACAACAGCATTATCACAAGTTGTGGACAACATTCATAATGCAGAGAAGGCTCTGCATAAGGCTATAAGAAGACAAAACTTTCTGCAATTTTAAATATTCCTCTAATTTTAATAAAAAGAATTTTAGTGTTTTTTAAACATACTAAAACCTGATTTTTAAATGAAAACCATTAAAATTCCAGACCATATTTCCTATGGTTTCATTAAGGTCAAATAAACATCACAGAATGTTTAAAAAGAACAAACCAAAACAAAACCCTAACATGCAGATAGTTTTTCCTTGCTGCCAAGGTCTTGCAGAAATCAATTCACTGTGCTGACTGAAGTAACTACTTATGCACATGGACTTGTGCATAAGTAGTTAAACTCAATACTACAGCTCAATACTTTGAGTGTAACTGATAAACCAGCTTTTTACAGCACTGATGCCATTTCACAGGGCCATAAAGTTTTTATTGATTTCATTTTATTCACACGAGTTCACTTCACTGACCTGCTTACCCAAAATTAAGAAACAATTGGGAATGGAAAAAAAAGATGAAGTTTGATTTCAAGGAATCAAGAAGGAATCAGGGTATCCGCTACCTCTGAAATGCTAAAGGAGCTGTAAGCAGAAATATTTCCTAACTATGAACAACCCTTCTTTAAGAAATGAGTTAATTTTAATAGACAAACATGTCTTGACAAACCTAGTTTTACGTCAAGTGCATTTAAAATAGCTTCTGCCCCCTGTCAAGAAGCTGAGGAGTGCCAAGTATCACAGTTTATATCTGAATGCAAACTGACCTCAGTCACAAGTAAAATCTCAAAGCTACCAAAATAAAACAACAAACAAAACTATCAGCCAGTAAATCAAGATTATTGCGTATATTAATCTGCCTTGTCTGATCTACCATTTTCCCCTAACGTACAGCAGGGCTAGCACTCTGCAGGCCGCACATCAACTTCACCTAGCAGAAGCTGCCTACGTCTTGGTTTGAGCTCCCAGTTTTATTTTTTGGGTAGAAATCTTAAATCTAAGCACAATTACAAGAACAATGTAAGTTCATTGCAAGAGGTAACCCTCTGCAGCTAGGTATCAAACGAAGCAGTCCCTTTTGCACCTTTTACAGCACACCTCCCCCTGCGTGGATGATTTCAAGGAGAACTCACCATGCTGACAGAGTACCCTTCATAATAGTGGAAACGTCCCTGCATACACACACAGGGCTGTCCATTCAGCTCCCCGAACACCAATCTGCCAAGATGCCCTGCAACTGGAAATTAATATTGCCATGTCAATTACAGGTCTCAAGGTCTTTGACTTCAGAAGCATTTGTCTGTTGATGATTACACATTACAGCGGGGCTAAGAGCTGAAAGTCAACTAAATATCATAGCACAGAAATATGTATTTTATTCTTTTACTGTGAACACACATTTCACCAGAGACTGGTTTGCAGACTAATGCCAAGTGGTCCACGTTGACTAATCTTTCTGTAAGGCTGTTGCAGGCTGCTGATGCATGGGATTCTGATGGCCTGGAATGTACTAACCTGTGCTCTGTGGGAAGTGAGGGATGTCCTCATACAGAAAGACTGTCTTGTTATCCAACACATCAGCCAGGCCTCCCAGTCCAGATCCACAGATGATGGCAGTCTTTGGGCACTGGGCAGTGCGGGCACGCAACCAATCTGCTGTTTCCTTACACACCTCATAGTTATTTCTGCAGAAGGAGAACAGGCCAGTGAGGCTATCAACCCATTCAAAGAACAAGCTTCAAAGAATAAGAGTCCTAGAAAGGTGCAAAGAAAAAGAAGTTTCACTAAAACTAAAATAATAGGGGCTTCATCACTACCACTGAAGAGGTTTCACTTTTAATCCCACATTTTACTCCTGGCCACAGGCAGGCATTTGAATCCTCTTTAGTAACTTTGTTCTATAGTACTTCCTTTTCAGGCTGGTACAGAGATCAAACTTCACCTTCTCAAACCCTTGTGGTTTCAGGATGGAAGGCTGAACAGATTTTATTCATCCTCTCCCACAGGCTGGGTCACACCCACAGTCTGATCTTTGTCAAGAGGCTCAAAGACATCAGCTTATGTCAAAACAAGTGAAAACCAGGAATTTTGTGCTCCTGGGCTTATATTGTCTGATTCAAGAGCAGGACTGCTCAAACACCTTGGCAAAAAAATTGTCTTACCCAGCACTGAGGCACACTGCTAGAAAGCAGGATAGAAGTTGGCATTATACAGCCAAGGGAGACAACTTCAATTTTTAGGCCTGCCAGTCCAGTATGTACCAGATGTATTAATCAGTTTTGAAACACAGTCAGCAGCAGAATAATCCCATAATCCTGTTTCCAACAGAAAAAACACACTTTCCAAAAGGTAACAGCAAGCTTGATTGCAAATTCTCCTCAAAAGCAACGGCAGCGATAGCATTTCTTGTTAGTGACTCAATCATTACCACTGATGCATAGAATTCATGACTGTATATGGTCAGAGTGAACCAACACAGGTAGGGACAGCATTTCTTCTGTGCAAAACGCTGATATGCTTATTAAGGGGTGAGAGAATCGGATACTTCAAGGCTGAAGGCAATGTAAAATTGACTGGAGATGCTGATAAGCTGTCACTTCATGAATATTTCTTATTTTTGGAATCAAGTTTATTTCCAGAAGTGCAAACCTTGGTCATGTTGCGATTCTGCTGTCTGCAGCCCTACAGCACCTACACACAAGCTGTCAAAGTGCTGCTCCACACTCCAGGAGGTCTCAGACCACTGATGGAGAGGATCTGACTGTCAATGTGCTGCTGGTTCCTCTGACTGATGTATCAGCTATTCAAATAAAGGGCCTCAATTCTACTCTTGTTTTAATTTCTTTATACTGACAAGGCAGCTAGTTATTGCACAGGCATCTTCTAGCTAGGTGTTTTTTCATTTCCTAGCTGTCTATCTCCTGCTGTAAGGCCTCTCCAATGCCTGATACATCAAACTTGTACTCCCTGTTACAAACTACAATATCAAAAATACCTGAGTATGTCATAAACCTGCAATCCAGTGAGAAGAAATAACTGCCATAGGCATCACAAAAAGAAGAGTCGCACTTAGCTGAAACACTTGTCAAAAGAAAAGCCTGGAAATGAGTAAGTTTATTTAGCATAACATGCTGTTGAATTTGCCAAGTGTATGAGCAGCTCCTGAAATAAGCAAAAGCTATGGAAGTGACATACAGCCTGCACTTAACTGACTATATTATCCCTTCCTCCCAGATAAAAGCTCTAAAAGAGCTTTACATATATTAATGAATGATTCCCACCAATTTCACTGCTGAATAACTGTCAGCCTTACTTAGAAATTAGAGGGAACCAAGAGAATTTAAATGTAACATTTGAGCTTTTGATGTACCTGCAGCAGGCACGAGAACAGAACGAGGTCACCATGATCTGCTCTTCCTCTTGATCAGTATTTTTTATGGTGAATACACCTTTGCAAAATAACATTAAAGAAGAGATATTATTCCCATATCCCCAGAAATTTTGGAAGTGTGGGATGAAGCCCATTCAATGCATGCTGAAGACATTGCGATTGACTGAGCTGGGCCAAGTTTTAGGGAAATATCTTTCCCTTCTGAACAGATGATATTAAAATATTTCTTAACCAAAGCAGTAGAACTGCAGCTCTCTGTCATTCTCCTTGCCTGAAAGGAGCTTCAGCAGGCAGGCAGGGGCCTTGCAGAGCCTTCTACATCCCAAAAACTTTGGGTACATCAGTGCTGAGAGCACAGTGATGCCAAAATTCATCAGCAGTACCCTGCTTGCACTGTTCAGTTTTCAGAAATCTTCCAGACGCACAAAGGGAACTGGCAGGCACAGATAACGCCTGAATGTGAAGGAGATACCTGCTGCTCTACAGAAACAGAACGGGAGTTTGACCTGTGGATCATCAAATGCAATGTTTAGCCTGGAACTGCAAGAGCCTGAGGTTTATGCAAGCTTTTTGACAGCCTGAATTAATACATGTAGCACAAAGCCTCCTATAGCTCCTCCATTTCCAACAATGCACACCTAATAATAGTGCTCAGTTTGGATTAATCACAGGATGAGCTGAAAACACAATCCCCTTTATTGTGATTGCTGTCACCCACTGCAGAAACACATCTGCTGCAAAACACAGGACTGTCACCAATGACAGATCTTTTTTGGCATATAAAACCCTACCCTCACTATGCTTCCAGGATGGCTGAAAGCAAATCCATGTAAAAAGCAGACATATCCAAACAAAGAAAGCAAGCATTATGTTTCAGAGGGCCTCACCACCATACATATGTGCAGTGTATGTCTCTCCACACCACCATATTTACCTCTTCTGGGCCATAACCTCTCCCAAGGTCACCTGCTCTGCGCCGTATTGCATAATACCAGCACCTGACACAGGCAGACAGCCAGACTCCTCCTCAACAATAAGATGTTTACTTCTGAGCAGCCTTGTCTGACATATATTGAGTGCCCAGTAGGAAGACGAGGAAAACAAGGTGATAAAAAGCACTGCAATTTCACCAGCCCCTTTCAGCTTGGATGTCTATGCACCCCCTCTTTCACAGCACCTTACCTGTCTTCCTCAGCATAGGCCATCCTCCTCCTCCCTGGTTAACCAAAAGAAGGGGATGGTTGCTGGAACTAGAGCTGCAGGGGTTTATTTGAACAAAGAGCAGAAGCCCATTGAACTGCTGCCGTCTCTGGTGGTGAGGCAGGGAGGTGTGTCTCAGCTTCTCTCTGTTTTACCCTGAGCATCTCTAATCCCTCGGTAGGAGGGGCATGCTCAGGACATCTGCTTTTCTGGTTTCACCCCTCATGACACGTATGTTCCAGAGCTCTGCAGAAAGCTTACACACACACACATGCTTTATAATGCAGATTAAGACTGGAAAGTTCACATGTGTGCACACACAACTTTTCAGCAGCCACCCAGAGAGGAGCAGCTGACAGTGGATCTGCATAGATTTGAACATGCTTGCATCAACTAGGAACCAGCCTGCAACAGGAGTCACCTGCTCCTTTGCAAGTCAAACCTCTGGGAGCATGGTGAGAGCTCTGCCTGATAACCTGTACCTGCTAGTACTGAGCTGAGACACTTCCATAGCTCACATCTTCCCATTCTTTCATGGTAATGAGGGGTAATGTCCTATTAGCTCCCCACATTTAGTTCCCCCTCCCTCACATTTAAAAGCCTCACCCATTGCAAAAAAAAGAAAGAAAAAAAAATGGTAATGAGATACTCTAAACCTTTGTTCAGCTGATTGATTGCATTATGGAGGACAGGAAAAAAATAGCAGCAGCCCCACTATCTGCCTCTAGTTCTCACATTGTTTCGTATGGAAACAAAGCTTAAAACACCCTTGTCACATGGGTCTGTCTGTGCAATAGAAACTGATCCTGACAGCTGATGTGAAGCACATTTTGCACAGCCACAGATGTTTCCAAGACAATCAATGCCAAAATAATTTCAAGAAAATCAGTGACGAGTAAATGGACCTTACATGCCCCAGGTTAAAGGCTGCAGCTACAATATGCACTCACAGCTTACTAGATACAGAAGAGACACATGTGGCTAGAATTTAGAGATATCCCAAGCAGCAAGAAAACCTCAATTAGAACTTGACAATTCTTAGGGCAAATCAGACAGACACTGGAAAAAAAAAAATTACTAAATCAGGCAGCACCAGTTTCAAATCTCAATGTTTCTTATTACTTTCATTCATGCTTGCTTGTTAGTCTTTAAGACCACATCAAACATCACCTTGGCTGCCCCAGAAAACTCTTAGAGAACTTAAGATATAAACAAGGCAATAAATGCATCTTTGAGAGATATACTTCATATCGAAAGCAAAAAAACACACATTGAGGAGCCTCTCACTGCCAGCACTAGTGGTAACCAGCAGGGTTTAAACATCAAATTCTGCTCATCACAGGTATTTGCTGAAAGATAAAACTGGCACCAAAGAAGCAGAAATTGGATTTAAATAGAAAACGTAAGTGCACTTTCTCACCAAGTTTTTGAGCTTCTCCCTTATGTTTGCATTTCCAGTTCTTATTTACTTTCTCTTGGAAAACTTATAATGCCTTTTCCACAAAGATGAGCAGGTAAGAGTGCTGCCACTGCAGGAACCAGTGGTACATTGCTGCTCTGACACAGTGTGCTTTGCTTTCAGTTTGCTGGGGGCAGTGAAAATCAGAGTCTACTACTGCTCTACCATTTTCCCTTCTATGCCCTCTCTCTCATTCTGTTTCTATCACACTTCCCCTACTTTTTCAGATATACCCCTTTTTTATCATTCTCTTATTCCTGTCTTTCTGAACCTTACTCATCTCCATCTCTGCTTGCTAATATGCGAACATTCTCCTTTCCCTTCAGCATCATTTTTCTATACAAAACACAGCAGGCTGAGAGATGTTTAGGGTAGATTTAACTGTATCAAACCCTGTGTCCAAACATGCCCCACACCTCTTGCCTTTCTACATGAGCCAATGTGCCAAAGTTGCTGTCACCTCAAGCAACACCTGCTTAAAGCCAGGGACTCAGAACCAGTTCCCAGGTCCCTTAAGGCTTTCAGCCCTCTGGAAAAGCATGTCCCTCTTGCCAGCACTCAGGACTTCTTTGAAAGCCATTAAATTAAATAACAGAGCAATGTTAGGCCCTTAACATTGATTTTTCCATACAGTTCTTCAGGATCAGCAGAGTTCTGATGCCCTCCAGATATGTTCCCTGGTTTAGCCTTAATCTGATCACATTCATTAATCTGATTCTTTTTTTGCAAAGCAGACAGGAGAGATCAGACAGCTTGAAAACTCTTTCCCATTTGTTCTCTTCTCAGATCACCTCCTCCCTAGTTTGGATTTACATGGAAAACAGGATAATCAAAAAGGGACCATTTTATCTCTCTTTCTTCAGTGTCTGTTATTTATCAGCAATAAAAGTTACTTGAGTTTTAACCTGCAATGCTGCACTGGCTGGACAAGAACTAGATAAACATTCCTACTAGAAAGATTAATTTGAGCACTGAGGGCATTCATGTCAATAATACTTTGGAGAGTACTCCACAAACTAGATGTTGCTGAACAAATATATCACCAAATAGATTGCATAATCCTTAAGAAACAGTACTGACAGTCTTCTACCCTGAAACAAACTCAGTCATCTCTTATTGTCTGTATGTCTGCAGCAAACTTATCTATAAACCTGATCTTATTGATTTGAGTGTCATTCAAATCCTATTTCTCCAGCTAGAACTTCAACTGCTACAGGATGCAGATAGAGTCACCTGAAAGACTTTTATAACAACACTTTACATTCTTACAGCTATTTCTGTCTCAAGTGTTGTGAAGTATTTTGGAAGCACTTCATCAATACAATTAATGATTTAGGAGTAAGCCTTCCACTTCCCTGTGTGCTCTCATTATCACAGCATCAAGTTATCTTGTAGACTTTTCACATGTACTGAATATCACCCTGATGGGAAAGGGTACAGCTGCAGAGAGATTAATGGGGTGTCTACACAACTCAATTCAGCCTAGTACAGAAGAAAGCATGCCCCCAAACTCCTGAAGGCATCACCATGCCCTCATGGGTGCAGTGCTCACCATCTCTGTCTGGGGGGCATCTCCTCGAATTCTCTCATGCTTAGACAAGCCAGGATTCTGCCTCTGTTTTGGAGGAAGGTTTTGCTTTTCTGCTGATTGCCTAAAGTGCACGTTCAAAGTTTGATTTAATCACTGAACACACTCTAAGAACACATCAGGATTTTCAAAGCAATTTGGAAACTTATCTTTGATAGCCACAGGAGTGTTACTAGGTAAAAAATTAAAATTATACACCAGAGGTTATTTCCCAGAGATTGCTTCAATAGGTATCATTAGGAAGATCTGCCTGAAGTGGTGCAAGTGCTGCTTGTAACACAGCTGCAAGAAAGAGACCTGTGACCATAGTGAATGCAGAGAAAGGATGACCGAGAAACAGGAAACAAGACATTCAAAAAACCTGTCATAGTTAGCTGAGCAAAATGAAAGCTAAGCAATGCTCCAATGACAGCCTGAAAATGTTGCCATGGCAGCAGGAGAAATACAGAAACTGAAGACAGGCACCAGGAAGTTGTGGAGATGTGTTCTCACTTAAGCTAGACACTATAAAAAAAGCTTCTGACTACCCAAAATGTGCAATCCTGAAAAGCCCTCCCATAAAGACAGTGGGGAAAAAGGCTTTTAGGGTAGAGATCAGTTCAAGTAAAGGGATTCCTCATGTTCACTGACAGAAAAATAGACTTAGCATTCACAAATTGTATGCCAGCTCTGTAACAGCTCCTCGCCTTCGTAAGACTAGGGCAGAAAGAGAAAGCCTGACTACATGTGTGAACAAATGATACCATAGCAATTAGGAAAAGAGTAGAGACATTCTAAGACATCTTTTACGAAGTGGAGCTTGAGGCCAGATCTTTCACCTGTCTTCAGGACCATGTTCCCATATCCCCAGATCTTCTCTTTGAAAAGCACTGCCTTCTGGAGGCAAACAGACTACCGCTTGTAGCCATGGTCTATCATGGTGTATTTATGCTGCTCCATTAGGAACAATACTGCCTCATTATCCCATTTCTGGTGCAATAATGCTCCAGTACTGAACAGTCTGCAGGGTTTCCTTTTCATTTCCATTTCAGTGATTTTTGCTTTGAGAAGCAACAATTAGATACTTGCAGATCATTGTAGATACCTACATTAGAAATTGTTTACTGAAGTCTCACAACTCACTTTCACTGCAACAGACTGGCTTCAATTCCTCCAATGAGGAAAGGGAAAGGCAAGCCTGCCTGACTTTGGACAGTAAGTCAGAAGCAGAATAACAGCCCCTGTGGACAGGTCTCTAGAGACACACAAAGCCACTTCATTAAGGACAACTGGCCCTCCCAGTGTCATGCACCACATACACATTTCTTGATGCATCTGAGGTACATATAAAATGTGAGACACAGCCCCTGCTGGGGGTCAAAGGATGTAAGATAACACTGCCTCCATAGATAGTACTCCCTCTCTGCTGCAGGAGAGGGCTCAGCTATTTGTGCAACTGGTACTAGGCAAACCAGCAGCATTAACTTTGCTGTTCCATTCAGATGGCTGCCTCTTTCTGGCACAGAAAAGGTTAAACAGATCGTAACTGAGCCCCAACATGGAAGCCCCTTGGTGGCCTTTCAGAGTATTCTTCTAGAGCTGCCCCTAATGAGCTTTAAAAACACGCTGGCATAGCCAGTCTGATAGGTAAGTGTGCAGCAAGACCCTCTAGTCATCTCAAGAAAGCTGAAGCAAGGTGGGATTTGTGAGGGGCCTTTGCAAATCCCTGTAGAAAAGCTGTAAGTTAAAAGAATCTCTGTAAATCTCTAAATGTCTCCTTTACCCTTGGCATCTGAGCTGAACTTTCACAAAAAATAAAAAAGACTGTTACCTGCCTGTGTTTAGGAGACCGATGTTATTTCTTTCATCCTGCACAATGATAGCTAATATTATGGTGAGATCTGATGCAAAATTACACATTTTGTGGGTTTATCTTTAGAAGCAGGGTGAGAAGCACAGAGTCTAGCCTTGTAGAATCCATGAATTCTACAGAATTCCACAGAATTCTTCCAGGGCTCAGCATAGTCCTCTCGCAGACTTCCTGCATAGCCAATATGATGAAAAGAGCTCTAGAACACACCAGCAACTCCACAGCTCCATCACGTAGCATGCTTATACTACATATACAGTTTGCTATTTTAAGTACAAAAAAAGTCAGAGGCCTGAGTGAGATTACTCTGCTCTTAATTAGATGTTTAGCTTCTAATGTTTACCTGCACAATGTTCCTTTAAAGACAGATGCTTCTGTTTGGGGTTTATAATGCCACAGCTGCGTACACATCTCATGATCTGAGAGGGAAAAGATAAGCTATCTATCAACTGCAATCTATCAACTGACAGATTAGCTCCACAAAAGCAGGACTAATCCAGGAAGAAAGTGCTGTGTTCCCATTTTGGGTGTCTCACACTGACAGAAAAGACAATAACTAGCATTTTGACATATCTACTTGGACATCTGCTTTAACTTGACGATTTAGGAAAATCAAGAAAGAAAATGAAGCTCACAAGTTGAGCTAAAGGTTTAACTTCTGAAAAAAGAAAAAAAATTATGTTTTTCTGAAGCTTGCTGCTAGATTACTTTCAGCTAGGAATCTTGTCGTGTTGCATGCCCAGTGATGGGCTCTTTTCCCCTGTATTTTGGGAAAGCCTTATCTTCAGTAATGCAAAAGACTGTGACACTGAGAAACTACAAGCTATAGTAAAAGCCTAGTAAAGCTAAAAGATAAGAGTATTCCTTACCTATAGTTTTCCCCTACATGCTTAATTGTTGTTGCTCCCTTACTGATTATAACCAAACACTTAAGAACCAAATAGCGTATCAAAAGGTGACTTACATGTTTAACAGAAGATTACAAAAACCCAGCTCTTAAACTCAATGATTTAAATAAACTGTTTTCCCCAGGACTTAGCACAAGTTTTGTGACCGCTGTGTAACAGGAATAACAAAAGTAACTGAAACACCAGAGCTCGACTGGAGATATCAGAGAGAAAGCCAGAAGGAAAGGAAAGCTGTGGCCAGGCTTTTACTACCAAGGCAAAAAAAGCAAACATTACAGAATAAAATACACATTAACTTCAAATCCCTTTAAGCTAAAAATTTTAGCAATATCACTACTGTACACTCAGTACAATCAAAGAGACCACACCATGCACTGGAAAACCCCCAACATCCTCAGCTACCAACAGACTGCTCATCTGCTTCAACTAATTTGTCCCCACTCTGCCTCCCACCTTTAAGTAGCCAAAGATGTTGACTGACTGGGAAGTGATTTTCAAACAGGCCAATCCAAAGGTGAAGAGGCATTGCAGACCTACATGTAAAACTTCACAGGCAAAGCTTCTTGCTATGAGACAGACAGTATTTTTTTGTAATGTTGTTGAATAGGGTATGGCAATTTTAACTGTAAAAATATCACCCCCTAAGGGATTTGAAAAGTTTTAGTCCTGTGTTCATTCACAGAACTATTTTTTTTCTGTTTACGTCTCTTTCTATTTTGTAGCAGTTATTGCTTCATTTTAGAAAACAAGCAAGTAGCTTAAAAGTATGTGTGTGTGAACTTGTCTGTTTACAGTTTTATATTCTCAGTTAAGGCTTTAACTTATGAATTCTCTACCTACAGCAGGAGAAAAGATCGTTTACTGTTATTTTTATGTTCTTAAGACGGAAAAGATTCCTTTACCAATTACTGCGCTTCTAGAAAAAAATCCCCTTGTTAGGTCAGTTTTGGGGCTCCCTTGTACTCCCTTGTGCTCCAAATGAATTTTTGTGCTAAGGCTACTCTAGGCTTAGCGCTGGATTGAGCTTCATCAAAAAGAAACATGTGAGAGTACATGAGTCAATGCCAGCAAACCTGGCATTGAAGTGAAAGGATTTATAGTAACTCATGCTATATCACTGGCTGTTTGTTGCCAAAGGTGCTGGCAAGTGCCTCATTCCCTAACTTGTGAAAAGGAAAATCCCTGCAATGTTTAAAATTTCAGTAGCAGCTCACACCCTCTGTCTGCTGTAATAATCTTCTTTGACCTTCCCACCTCTGCTTGCAGATTAGATGCTGTTTTGCTGTCCAGAGAGTGCGTTTCCAGGGACGCTGCAATGTCCATTCAATTCCACCCATTACTGCTCTGTTAGTATTTCAAGGCTCTTGCCTCCTGCCAAGCCAAGCTGGGTGTAATGAGTCTCCTGGGGATTTGGAAAGGGTTATTATGTGTAAGAGACTTCTGAAGTGTCTGTCTGTGGGTTAGAGAGACCAAAGGAAACTGCAGGAGCATCACTCGTATCTCCGGAGATGAAGGATGGCCTGAGGAATGTGTATGAGATGCGGCATCTGCAGCGCTAGGAGAAGATGGTGCTTTGCCCTGGCCCTGCCCCCAGCTGTGTCTGTCTCTGCATGGTTCACGTCCCAAGTCTGCAGGCAAAGGGATGCACGGCCCTGAGCCCCAGCCCCTCCTCTCCGAAGGGCTGCAGCAGGACAGTGCTCTTCCTGTTTTTCTGAGCAACCTGATCACGGATGTATGTGTGATCAGGTGCTAAGTGATAGCTGAATAACTTCGCTGAATGCTTATTGTCCCTATTGGGCTGCACTACTGCTGGAGGCAGCTCTCCGCTCCCTTCTCACAGCATCAACTCAGGTGAGCAGGGTCTCCGGGTGAAAACCAGCCTCGTTGCTCCTGCCAATGAAATAACCGCCGCAGCCCCCGCCCGGCCGCAGCTACCTCCGCCTGGTGCGGCAAGGCCGTGCCTCCTCTCTGCGTCTCGAACAACACCGGCAGCAGCGCTCCGCCCAAGGAGGACTATGCTGCCTGCGCCCCGCTGAGGCGAGGGCCGGGAGGCGGGGCAGGGAGAGGGGCCGGCCTTACCTAGCGTTCTGCCGCGCTGCCTCAGCCCGCCGGGTAAGAGTTGGGGTTCGTCTGGGCCATGGGCGAGCCGCGGCCTCGCGTAGGGAGCGGGCGGGGCTGGGAGGCGCCTCGGTCGGTTGCGGCTCTGCGAGAGGCCGGGGCGGAGGGAGGCGGCTGGGCCGCGGCGGCTGGCTGGGAGGGCAGGCGTGTTTCTCTGGGGTCCTGCGAGCCCCGGCGTGTGCCCGGTCTGGCTGCTTTGCAGCTCCGAGCGGGAGCTGGTGTGCGGTCCCCGGGGATGTGTGAGGAGCTGTGGGGCGGGAGGAGCTCTGAGGCGCCCTTCAGTGGCTTGAGTCAGTTGATGGGGACTGAAATAACTGCAAACCAGAAAAATCAGGCTGACAGCTTTTTCCTTGTCGTGCTTTGGGTGGTGGCTTATTCAGGGGTTTGCTGGTGTGAGCTCTTGAATCATGTTTGAAAAGGAAATAAAACTGGTTTAGGGCACAGTGGCCTTACATGTTTCCCTCAGCTTTTCTTTTCTCCACAGCACAGCTTGTGAGAAAGGACGAGATTAAAGCTGCAGAATATCTGCGTAAAGAAAAGTGAAACTAAATATGCTCATTGAAAGGTAATGGAATTGTGTAAATTGGAGGTGAAACTTAAGCCCTCAAAGAGCTGATGCTTATGAGAGGAGATGTTGTGGCCCTGTGGCTGTTGCCTGAGATGCTACATATTTTCAAGGGGAGAAGTGTTTTGGTTGACTATTATTTGTGCTGTTTGCTTCCTAAGTTTCTCAACTGTTTCAATTTTAATCCAGTATTTTATCACACTGAACTGTAACACTAACGATTGTTATTTGCTTCTGAGGGAAAGGGGTGGTTAAAATTATATGCTGAAGGATTTCCCAGTGTCAGCCCTACAAAGGAGCAGGTGGTTCTATTTTCTAATGTGGGAGGCTTACACCTTTGTAAGTTGTAAAATGACGTAGAAGTAAACGCAGTCAGCTTTGTTAAGTCCTGACAAGCAGTTGTCTGTCATTGTGTCTCTGGTGATGAGGATGGTTCCTGAGTTTCAGTGGTGTCTGAGCACCTTGTAACTACATGTGAGGGGAGCTGGTGTCTGTAGGAAAGTTGTTCAGTTATTGTGTAGCTTCACTTGGGTGTTTGCTTTCTGTTAAGACCATTTGAAGCTGCTTGAAAAGTCCATAAAAATCTCAGCAAAGAATTCCGGTGTAACTGTTGGACTCTGTGATCTCAAAGGTCTTCATCCTAAACAATTCCGTGATCCCCATCTGTTGTGGTAATTTTGATTAAATTGTTTTGCTTAAATGAGTGTCTTAGTTTTGAATAGATTGCAGGCAGTTTTCTGGTTAGTGAACCTAACTTCTATGTGTGTGCTGGAGTAGATAGCTACAGGGCTTCTTAACTTTTTGCAGAGTATGCTTCTGCTGCCTGCGTGTATCCACTCAAAGCACAACACCTCGCACTACTTCCTCCGTTAATATAAAGCATGTTTTAAGGTTGACTGTGGATGCAGCAAAATCTCTTCTTGCTTTGGAGTTGTTGCTGGTTTTCCAGTAGGGAAAGTAAGGCATAAGGATTTGCTGTACTGCTGAGCCCAGAAACAGGGTTTTTTTGAAGGCTGGTGTTCAACCTCTCACCAGGGTCTCCTAAGCAAAAGGCCTGGGTGCTGGTGAGGGGCTTGCCCTGCATCAAGTTGGGTTTCTTGGCAGAGGTATGAGGGATAGCTGTTGGGAAAGAGGAGGAGAAGCTGGGCTCCCTTTCCAAGCTCCCTTGCCTTGTGGCTCTCTGGTAAATACTGCCATAATCAGATGAAAAGATTTCTTGGGCACTTGTTTGATTTGTATGGCTTGTGGTACAGTCTCTTGTGACTGAGATACTTGGATTTAAGTGTTCAGACCTATAGAGTGAGCAGAGCATTCAGAGGTCAGTGAAGAGCCAAAGCAGCAGCTAACTCTTCACTTGCTGTGTAAATAGCATGAAGGGTGATTGAGCCCATGAATCTCCTCATTTCCAGATAGCCTAATTCAGCAGAGCCCTCACTTACTTTCCTCACCAGTACACGATTCTGTGAAGCATTTCTCATATTCTGCAATACAGAGGTTAAACAGGAGAGATCTTTATTGTTTAAAACCAGCTTTGCCTATTTACATACATATGTGACTGGAATGACATTGTTTATTCTTCTGTGCTGTTCTCCAGGTCGTGAATAAATCCAAGAATGAGCAAATGTAAGAAGTCTTATGTTAACCTGACTACAAACCTTGACAAATTCAGTCCTGAAATTCTGTCTGAAATTGAGAAGCTCTTCGCAAAGAAGTTTACTTACACTAAGCCAGTGAATAATGAGTGGCAGCTTCCAGATCCCAGCAATGCTTTTACATGTGATCACAAGCAGTTTGACTCACTCCTGGCTCTGAAGAACTCCATGAATGATGTGAAGAATCAGCTCAGTGATAAGAACCTGGATGAATGGCATCAGCACACCTCGTTTACCAATAAAGCAGGGAAAATAATTCCTCATGTGAAGAAATGGGTGAATGCTGAGCTGTGTACCCAGGCGTGGTGCAAGTTCCATGAGATCTTATGCAGTTTTCCTCTTCTCCCTGAAGAAGCTCTTCTGGACAGAGAACTGAATACTGTTCACCTCTGTGAAGCACCTGGAGCTTTCATAGCTAGCCTCAACCACTACTTGAAATCCCACCATGTCCCATGCGACTGGAATTGGGTAGCGAACACTCTAAACCCGTATCATGAAGCCAATGACACCCTTATGATGATCGTGGATGACCGTCTCATAGCAAATACCTTGCCTTGGTGGTACTTTGGCCCAGATAACACTGGTGATGTGATGACACTGAAACACCTAACAGGACTTCAGAACTTTGTAAGTAACATGGCTACAGTACACTTGGTGACTGCTGATGGCAGCTTTGATTGCCAGGGGAATCCGGGAGAGCAGGAGGCTCTTGTGTCACCCCTTCATTACTGTGAAACAGTCAGTGCTTTAATGATCCTGGGCACTGGAGGGTCCTTTGTTCTGAAGGTGTTCACGCTGTTTGAACACTGTTCTGCCAATCTGCTCTTTCTGCTAAACTGCTCTTTTGAGGAGGTCCATGTCTTTAAGCCAGCCACTAGCAAGGCTGGCAACTCAGAGGCCTATGTGATTTGTCTTCGTTACTTGGGCAGAGAGAGCATCCATCCGCTGCTTTCTAAAATGATACAGAATTTTGGAATAGAAATGATCAATAAAGCACTTTTTCCCCAGCACGCGCTACCACAGTCTTTTCTTAAAATACATGAAGAGTGTTGCATGTTTTTTCACAAGTGCCAGGTTGAAACTATCTCTCAGAACATCCGTCTCTTTGAGTGCATGGGAGAAGTGGAGCAGACAAAGCTGAACAAGTTAAGAGATTGTGCAGTGGAATTCTTCATGCAGAGATTTTGTCTGAAGCCCATTGCCAGAAAGAACTGGCTTGTTAGGAAATCTCGGACTGGTTGCAGCATGAATACAAAATGGTTTGGACAAAGAAGCATATATTTTAGTACGTACAATGAAAGGAAGATGCTGGAAACCCTCACGTGGGATGATAAAGTGGCAAAGGGCTATTTTAATCACTGGGCTGAAGAGCATAGTTTAAATAATGCTGGGAAAATGTGTGTCTTGGAAGGATTGTCTGCTGACCTTGATTGCAGCTTGTGGTATGTTTTGGAAGGAAAAAGATTACCAGTGATAAAATGTTCCCCATTCTGTGATGGTCAAGTCTTGAAAAATCTGAATGAAGCGCTGAACGCATTGATGGGGGGGAGTCTGAAGAGCAGACAGATACTGCAGACGTGTCAGTTGTGTGAAGTGCTTCCTGGGGAACTGATACTGGCAGAAGTGTCTGATCTCTCCAGATGTCACCAGGAAGTCCTAAACGGATGTGGTGATGACCAATTCACTTGCATTGTGGTAGGCTTTCCATCCCTCTGTGATATTGAAAGCCAGCCCAGTATGGAAACAAAGCTCCTGGACTCATCCACACTGCTGACATTCAGCTATTCTTTGCTTTATGATGGAGAACCAAAGTACCAGCAGCAGCTTTTGGAGTGTATTCTGCATTCGTTGGATCAGCTGACAGTGGGAGATGCATTGATTTTGCCTATTCTCTCTTGTTTTACTCGCTTCACAGCTGGCCTGGTGTTTATATTGCACTGCTGCTTCAGATGCATCACATTCACTTGTGCAGCCTGCCCTGAGCCCCTGAGGAGCAATGCTGCTTTGCTGTGCATTGGTTACCAAGGCCTCCCAAATCCAGTTGTCCTATATCTGCAGCATCTGAAGGAACTAATGAGCTCTTTGCTTGACACAGACTCTCCCCAGCAGGTTTTGCAGTTTGTGCCCATGGATGTTCTCCTCCAGGGCAAGCTGTTGGAGTTCTTATGGGATCTAAACACAGCCATTGCCAAGAGACAGCTCCACTTGATTGTGGAAGCTAAGCAGCAGCAAATGACTAGTGATATTTCACTTTAAAATAGCTGTAGAATTGAGCAAATTGCTGCGGCTAGACCTTCTTTCACAGGCAGGTAGAAGGCATTAAAAACATTGTTAATGTGAAGGTGATGTTACTGCAAAAACCCTTGGTGTGATGTTATTGCTGGGGGGATGTTTTGAGCTATGAGTCCCAGCTCATTGCCTGGGACTCATTGGCCTGTTGTACAGAAACCTGAGGCTTAATCTCAGATATAGAGGACATGCGAGGGGCAATGCATGAAGTGGAGAAACTGTTTCTTTTCTGTCCCTGGAACAGGTTTTCCAGAGAATTGGTAAGTGCTCCATCCCTGGCAGTGTTCAAAGACAGGTTGGACAGAGCCTTTGATGACATGGTATAGTGTGAGGCATCCCTGTCCATGTCAGTGGGGTTGTAACTGGATGATCTTAAGACCCCTTCCAACCCTAACCATTCTATAATTCTGTGATTCTGTAGTTCTATGATGGTAGGTGTGGTGGTGCATTATACCTGTTGCATCAGGCCAGATGATGGGGGACCCTCTTTTGTGACATTAGCCCTCTTCTGTGGATCCAGCAGACCATGGGGGTTTTGACACACATGTACTTCTCCTGGGTTTCTAGGATGAGAAACGTGAGGTTTGGGCCAGAATGCTCAGTGGTGTGTTTTTGTGTTGCTTTTTAGAATAATTAAGGTTATTCTAATAATTTCATACTCTTTAGAACAATTTGAGATGCCTGAGCAAAGGCAACTTCCATCTGTCTATTAACAAGGAGCTGCGAATGTTTTTCAGGCTGAAAACATGATCCTGTGTGGGTTTGTATATCAAGAAATGGTTTGGGTACCACTGGAGGAGAAATAAACCTGAAGGAATTTGTGATAACTGTCTTTGGGAAAGTATGGTGAAGACTTAATAGAATTGTAGAATCATAGAATAGTTAGGTTTGGAAAGGACCTTAAGATCTTCTAGTCCAACCCGCCTGCCATGGGCAGGGAGGGATGCCTCAAACCAGACTGTGCTGGCCAAGGGTCTCTCCAGCCTGGCCTTGAACAATGCCAGGGATGGAGCATTTACCACCCCTTGGGCAACCTGTTGCAGTGCCCCACCACCCTCACAGTAGAGGACTTCTTCCTGTTACCTGGCCTAAAGTTCCCTTTTCTGTTTAAACCCATTACCCTTTGTCCTGTCTCTGCAGTCCCCGATGAAGGTTCCCTCTCCAGTAGGCCCCCTTCAAATACTGGAAGGCTGCTATGAGGTCTCCACACAGCCTTCTCCAGGCTGAACAGCCCAAACTTTCTCAGCCTGTCTTCATACAGGAGGTGCTCCATCCCCCTTAGCATCCTCGTGGCCTCCCTCTGGGCTTGCTCCAATAGCTCTGTGTCCTTCTGTTGAGGACACCAGAACTGTACACAGTGCTCCAAGGTGGGTCTCATGAGAGCAGAGTAGAGCGGCAGGATCACCTCCTTCAACCTGCTGGTCACGCTTCTATTGCTGCAACCCAGAATGTGGTTGGGTTTCTGCGCTGCGAGTGCACACTGAAGCCAGGTCATGTTCCATTTATAGTTTACCAGCACCCCCAGGTCCTTCTTCTCAGGCTGCTCCAAATCACTTCTCTGCCCAATGTGTACCTGTGGCTGGGATTGCCCTGACCAAGGTGTTGGACCTTGCACTAGGCTTTGTTGAACTTTGTGAGGCTGGCAGTGGCCCAGCTCTCAAGCATGTCAAGGTCCCTCTGGATGCCATCCCTTCCCTCCAGCCTATTGACCAAACCACACAGCTTGATGTCGGGAAACTTGCAAAGGGCACACCCGATCCCCCCTGTGTTGCTGACAGTTGATTCCCCTTAAAGATAAAAATGATGAAATTGGTAACTGGCTGTTGCTTTAAGGGTATCCAATTTTATTTTCCACATTGCTCCTTTGAGAGCTAAATTTTGAGTCCTGAGTCGTGTATTGACAGTTTTGGGTTTGTAGCACACATGGAAAAACGTGCTCAGAGGGAGAAATGATGTGTAAAGGAGTCATGGCCTTGCTGTCGTTATGTGCATGATCCTGTAGAGGACCATCAAAAGAAGGAAAATGTAGTCTGATGATTTACCAGCCACCTTCTGGAAGCACTTATTGTTATAGAATGTGGGAGCTTGAAGGATAGTTGATCGCTGGGAAGGGATTAAAGGGACTGCTGAAAACGTGCTTTGTCTGAAGGTGCTGCCCATTGAATTGCCTTTCTTGCCACTTTGATTGGGGAGAGTTTAATGCTTTCAGCAATTCATTTTCCATTGAAGAACTTGAGAGGTGAATGAGTTGGTGGCTCAGATCTGACTAATTCACAATGTTACCTGAAAATGTTGCTTTTTACACTTGTGTGTAAGTAGAAGCTGCTCTAAACAAAAGCTTCTGGGGTTGGTCATGGTTCATTTTAATTAACTGAAATGACCTTGCTTTTTTTGCTGTGAGCTGAGTCGTGCTTTCTCCGACCAGGCAGGCAGGGAACAGAGGCTACAGACTGGGAGATACAGTGAGAGCCTCTCCTGTGAATCAGTTTTTGAACCTGTAAACGGAAGAGTGCAAGCAGTGCCGCAGGTGCACTTCACTGAAGAATAAAAAAGGAAGGCTGAAAAACAAAATAAGGGGGAAGAAATTGCAGAAGAATGGATGATGAGACAGTGTCAAAGATCTCCTGTAAAAGCCTGCTTTGTCTGAAACAGAAAGCACGGTGAGGGGATTGTCTGCCACAGACACCCCTTTGTCTCTGCCATTGTTCAAAGATGATTAACGCTTCTTAAGGTCCCACTGAGCTTGAACCATTGAAAAGCCGTCTCTTAAAGCTCTGGAGATGAGGTGTTTCAAGTGCTTTGGCTGTGCTTGCACTGTGATATTCTGCTACAGAGCCATGAGTGGGCAGAAGCATCTTCTCTACCAGGTACATCCCCTGGTTTTTTTCCTCACTAACATTGATATTTTGAAAAAGTTATTTTATAGGTAACGTAAAACCCTGAAGTGACTGATGGACCATGGGAGAAATTGCATTTCTTGTTTCAGACTTTCCTTGAGCTGTCGCGTACATCTGACAAATTCTGCAGACTTCCTTGAGATTCCTTCTGTCCCATTGTTCCCCTTGGTATCAGTCTGTCTGTTTTCCAAATTTTTTTATGGAGAAAAGCTTTTAGGTGGCCAAAGAACTTTGGGGGAAGTTAGGACTTGTTGGAGCAAGTCCAGAGGAGGGCCACAAGGACGATAAGGGGGTTGGAGCAGCTCCTGTGTGAAGGCAGGCTGAGGAAGTTGGGGCTGTTCAGCCTGGAGAAGAGAAGGCTGTGTGGAGACCTCAATAGCAGCTTCCCAGTATCTGAAGGAGGCCTACAGGGATGCTGAGGAGGGACTCTTGATGGGGGACTGTAGAAAGAGGATGAGGGGTGATGGGCTTAAAGTGAAACAGAGGAAGTTCAGGTTAGCTAGAAGGAAGAAAATCTTCACCTTGAGGGTGGTGAGGCACTGGCCAGGGTTGCCCAAGGAAGTTGTGAATGTTCCATCCCTGGCAGTATTCAAGGCCAGGTTGGATGGGGTCTTGAATGACATGGTTTAGTGCCAGGTGTCCCTGCCCATGGTGTTGGAACTAGATGATATTAAGGTCCTTTCCAACCCTAACTATTCTGTGTATGATTCTCTGATGTGTACGTCAAGATCCCGTGAACTGAGTTAGTGGGGAACTGTAATCCAGCTGTTTGGAATTACCCCTCCATAAATGAGTGCGAGCCCTTCTGTGCAAAGGGAGGTCTCTAAACTGAAGGAAATTGTGTTCTGTGGGTCCTGAAGCCTGATTTCTGCTGGAGCTTTTTTATTGGCAGACATGGGGAGATGATGGGAGAAATGCTTTGTTAGCAGCTGCTCCTTCTGTTGATAATAAAGGATGTGGTTTGGAGAGTCTGTTGTTGTTATTGCTGACTTAATGTCAGGAGTTTCAGAGTTAGGAATGCCACTTTTCCTTTCAATGGTGAGAATCCTGTGTTATCCTGTATGTCTTTTGGCCACAGGTTTCAGAGGGAAGTGACAATTTCTTTTGTCACTTTTGGGATGTGCAAGAAAGTACAGGAAGAATGTATTAAGCTTTGTGGAGACTATCTGGCGACTCCTGCCTTCATTGAGGCTGTCAGGTTTTGGCAGATGTGATTTTGGGTGAAACCTGGTGAAGTGTCTCAGTATAAGTTGGTTATGATGTGCCAGAAAATCGTGCAAACTTGAGGTCAGTTTAGTTTTGCAGTCCTGGTGTTGCAGGTTTCCAGTGAAGGACAGGTAACTGGACCTGGTGTTTAGCTGTGAGCTGCATGATTTTTCTGAAACTTCTTGGAGCCGGCGTAACATTTTGAAATCATTGCATGAGGCTTGGATGAATTGGGTACTGCTCTGAGTGAAAATGCTGTGGGGTTTTTGTTCTGAGTTCCATTAAAGTGAAGAGATGCTGTGCTTATTTTTACTGATTTTGCGCTGTATTTAGATTCCTTTGGCTGTGCGCAGATTGATTGTGCTCTTGCCGCTGGCTTTTCAGTTTCTGCAAAGCACAGAGATTTATCCCATGAAATCCTGTTGTCTATTAAGATAGTACTAATTGGTGTCTCTTCATCTTGATTTAAGCTGGATCTGTCAAATTGCTAGTTGTAAATGTAGGATATGTGGCAGAATTGTATTCTCTTGGGAAAGCAACTTGCGACTTAATGGGAAGGGGTTAATATTGCCCATGGAGAAAGCAGGAGGAAAGAAAACCACTCCTTGATTTCTGACCACTGAAATGGGGGCTTTAGGATGCAGAAGAGCATTGAATCTTTGATTCGCTGGAAGTGAGGGTTGATCAGTAAGATGAAGCCTCAGAGCCTCCTGTTACCATCCCTCAAGGCTGCCTTTTGACATCCATTTAATTTGCAATAGATTTATTTCTTAATGATGAAGCTGAAGGAATCCTGTGCAATTGGTCTTAACCATTTTGGATGGTATGAAATGGTGTTTATCAGTACTTGTCCCCATTCCTAATTTTTAAACAAGCGCCTCTGAATTTCACCTCGTAGCCTTTGAATCTCAGTCTCTTTTTTAGCACTTCGATGAGTGGGGAGTGAGATAGTAACTTCTTGCCAAAATGTGGTAATGGTTTCTCCATCTCGTTCTTGCAGCTGTTTTTATGTATTCCGTGCTGATCTCCTTAGTTCCAGCTGTTTGTGCACTTCAGTCGCTTGACAGAGCAGAGGGAGCTGTTGATGCCAGAAGAATGCTCAGCCTGGTGCTGTTCCTCTTTAGGCCATGCCTTGGATTGCCATTGAGCCCTGTCTTGTGACTCCTTGTGGCTCCAAAGTCTTCAAAAGGACATTTGCTCAAAGGACATTAGCCACTGTCTGTAGACACTTGGAACAAGCAGAGCCTGTAGGAGACATTAAATGCAGGAAGCTTTCCCACCTGACAGGAGAGGCTCATGTAACGTGCAGTTGATGGGATTTGCCAGCCTTCCCTTAAAATTCTGTGCCACAGTTTCCTCATCTTCCCATTTTGCTCCACCCTTCTTGAGTGAAGGATAGAGGAGCGCAGGAGCAGCCCGCTCAGTGGGGGTGGTGTTTGTTTCTCACTTGCTTTAATGGTCTTTACCTTTGCAGTTTACCAGCTCACAGAGAGACTCCAGTTGCAGACATGGTCATAGCAGTGTGTCAGAAGGCTGCACATGGTGCCCTTGGCCTTGTCACCAAGCCTTGCAATCTGTGTCCCCTTGCGTGGCTGCTGAGGCCTCCTTGAACAACAGAGATTTTTGTCTTAAGGATCTTCAGTTTCTCCTGGCTGTGACAGCCACTCTGGTAGGGCATGGCTGTTACACACTGTCCTTTTGTCACCAAGTCTGTTACTAATCCTTATCCAAATGTTTTTTTTATTCTAAGTGCTTGCCTTCACTGAATGGTATGATTAAGAAAAAGCTGAGAAGAAGCTTTAAGACAAGAATAAGTGAGCCTTATTCCTCAGGGCTGGCTCTGCTGTACTGATGAGGGTTCCAGCGGGTTGGCTTTGGCTTGACTCTCCCATTTGCATTGAGACTGCTAAGTACTTTTGGTTGCAATTATTAATGCTAATAGTTGGAGTTTTTTTCATTGCCTTTGTTTTTGGAAGTGAACTCCAAATTACGGAGCTGGGGAAGATCATTCTGTGAGAGGTAAGCAATGATATCAGAAACGTTCCTTCCTGACCCTTACAGCAGTGGGTGTTTGGTGGGGACATGTTTAAACTAAGCCAAGTCCCTGAGCAGAAAACAAACCAGCTTTCCCTGCCTGAACAGGTATTTGGCAAATTTGTTTGTTCTAGGTTGTGTCAGGTCCTCAGTGTCCCCCAGAGAGACTGAGAAGGTGAAGTTTAACCTGTAATGCAGCTCCTATTTGAACTAGTGCATCACAGCTAGTGGCCCCTTTTCTTAAAATGACCATATGAAATTGTTTATTGGAACACTGTTTTTCTGCCATATGGAGCTTGAAATCCTGAAATTTTATTAATGAAAGTGCCTTTTCATAGAGCTTCACTAAATGAGGGTGACTGTCGCTTGGTAAAGAACTGGTTTGGCTCAACTGTGGGAGAGCAGAAAGAAGGACTGTTACTTGTTATTGAGTTGATTTGTCCAGACAGGACAGCAGAGAGAAAGAGACTTGATATTCAGATCTTAGTTGTTGCTGCAGCCAGAGATTGTAGTCTGTGTGGTGAAGAGATGACTGGTCAAGGGCTGCCCCATATGCATGAAAGCTTATGCCCCGAGGTCCTAAGCTGTCAGGTACCTGTGCCTCAAAACGATGATCCAGTAGCCAGTTGGTAATGGAACCTCAGTTAAGACTAAGGAGCAAAGGGACTGTGGTGAAGTGCCTTAATGTAGGTCTCTAGAGAGTTAAGGTGATTAAATACTTGCTTTAGAATCAGTTGACTGCCTCAGGTTGATGACAGAGCACAACTTGATGCCCTTGAGTGTAAATGTAATGAAATCTGTCTTGGGGTCACAATTCAACTGGACTCCAAGATGGCTGCTGAGTAGCTACACGTTCCCTCAGATAATGATGCTCTCTGAGAGATGACTGTTCAGTGAAGGAGTGTGGGTATGGGCCAGGACTGCTGAGGACATCTGAACCAAAGGAGCCATCTGAGCTGCCGGGGCTCCTGGCCTTCATTACTGCCCCAGCATTGGTGGTACCCAGCTATGTAGCCTGAGGAAACTAGGCTGCAAGCTGCGTAGACAGTGTAGAGAGCCCTGTGTGGCATCCATCAGTGGCATGGGAAGTGTTTGGGATTGGCACAGCTAGGACTGGCAGATCTGTAGGATTCTGGCTGGTGGAAATGGTGGTGTTCAGAGGAGAGGCTTGCTGGCGCACCTGGAAAGAGCACTGGCTTTGAGTGTTAGCACAGACTGGATGGGTCTGGAGGCAGCTAACACATCGGGAGCCAGAGAGGAGCTGGTTCAAAACCTTAACCTCTGTTCTGTATGAGCAGTGGGGAGGCTGGTCCCCAACTAGGCTGAGCTTGCACTTTGCACTGAAATAACAAGGTAGGCTGGGTGTTAGCAGATGTCAGTGCTGTGGCCTTAACTATAAAGCAAAGGAATTGATTTGAGGCAGTTAATGAAATTTAGGTTTATAGAGAGGTCCAGTTATGCCTAAGAGGCACAGTTAATAGCATCGGCACTGAATAAACCCCAAATAGGCTCTGTTTCGATTCCATAACGAGGGTTAGAGGCCCATAAATTTATATTCATATAAGTGGTTTGGCTGGTGATTATGTGACTTGCTTTGAGGAAGTTCTGTAATAAAATACAGTCTTGGGAGCGTGAGTGGAAGTAGTGATTTTTTTAATTAGCAACTAATGAAAGGTGGTGGAACTTAGAATTTTACTAAATTTATTGGTCTAGAGGTCTGCTGCTGGGGCGAAGTAGTTCCTTGTGAAGCTGCAACTCTGGAGCTTACTTATCATTTTCTTTAGGCACTATCTGCTCTTAGAGGAACTTGTACACTTATTTTCCCTCCCTGAAGACAAACGAGGTTTTAAAGACTCTGCTTCTGTGGCTTTTCACCATAGAGAATAAACTGAAACTGGGATTAAGATATGGGGACTGAGACAACCTTTGTGGCAGGTATATCCTGCAGAAACTGGGAGGGCAAGGTTTGGGCACAATAGGCAGCAAGGTCTCAGAGAGGTGTTGGGATACAGGTGGAACTGGGAAAAACACGGACAGAATCTCCTCTGTAGTTTGCAGAGGGTTTTTGTCTTGGTCCCAGAGGGAGTACAGATTGAGGCTGTTCTCTGTATTCTCTTCCCTCCCTTTCCTACCCCAGCCCTTCTGGGCTGTGTCTGGAAGATGCCAAATTCTTACCAATACTGGCATGATGGAAGGCAAGGATTGCTAAATTACTCTCTTAGTTGAAGTTACCACTGGGTTACCAGCAGCAGGAAAACCTCAGAACCAGAGGCCAGTAACTCTCTGCTGGAAGAGGATGGCTGTGGTGGTGGACAGTAGCGAAGCTGCTTTATCCTCAGACCTCTTGTGGTGCTTTTCTTGACAAGTCGCATACTGGTTGATGTCATGCTGAGCCCTGGAAGGGCAGCTGAAGTCAGAAGCTGAACTCCGTCACCACTCCTTGCTCTCATGAAGAAAGGCCTGAGGGATAGTCAGATCATGGAAACAAGCAAAGAGCATATGCCTTCCCCTCAGCCACACTGTGTTCCTCATGGGTGGCAGGAGGCGGGAGAGTCGGATTGGGCTGAATTCTTCTTGTTTTTAGCTCAAGAAATGCCCTGTGGATTTGAACAGAGCAAAGCACTTTTCAAGCAGCAAAGGTAAGAAAATGGGACATGAGAATTTTGGGAGGTGTCAGTGCAATTTTAGCCTTCACTGGTTTCCACTGAAGGGTTGTATTAAGGATTCTTTTTTGTCTTGTGTAAATCAGTTTTCATTAATAGAGCAGATGTACCAAAATGCATCTGGCAATGAAATGGAGGAGAAAAGAGGCAGCGGGTGCTAGTGGATATAAATAATGTCTTTTTTGGGAAGTAAAGCTCTGCAGAAACTTCAGAGGCTCCATTTCAACTTTAGGAACCTGTCTCTTTTGCCTGAGGAGATATATGGAGCAGGAAAAATGACCTGAACCATACTGCTTTGTTGGATTCCGGTGCATGTGAGGTAGAAAGCACAAGCTTCTGGAGTGCGGTCAACATGTGAAGTCTTGGTTCTACTGAAATATTAAGGCCTAGCCTGAGTTAATGCAAAACGGATTAATTCTAGATGAGCTCTGCCTGTACCAGGAAACCTTTCCAGGTCTCTGCAGTACAGAATGGGCTTATAAACACGGATGGATGAGTTTGGTAATGTCTGACCCAGTGTAGCAGAATAGCGTGCAGTGATGCTGCTTGCCTAGGGCCTTGCTGGCAAACCAAGTGGAAGAGGTACACATATCTGAAAGCTTCTGTTGAGGAGGTATGGTGGATATGGAGATGGACTCTGGTCTTCATGTGAAGCTGAGGGTTAAAAAGAAGCAAGGCATGAATTGGGGTTTTGCATGTTTTGTTGGGACCCTCCACGGTTGTGCTTTGTTATTTTTGAGGAATCTGCCTGCACTGCAGAAAAGTAGTCTTTGAAATCTTCCTCACTTGTTTTCAGCATTGGACTTTTCCTGGCTGTTTGAGTTACAATTAAAGGACCTGTTTGTTTTGATTTTTTTTTTTTTTTTTTTTTACTTAGTGCCTGTAACTGCTGGGAAGAATTTGAAAGCACCAGCCTGAAAGCAGAGAGTACCACAGCAAGTAGAGAATGTAAAAAGTAAAACAAAATGGGAAGTCCTGACTTGGAGACAAATGATGTCCAGCCTGGAGCTGGCAGGGCTGGAGAAGGTAGGTAATAAAGAGAGGATTTCTGGAAACTTAATGGAAGAGGTGTTGCGCTGTTGATTGTTGACTTTTTTTAATTCCCTCACTACAGGCAGGGCCACTTGTTAGGGTGCTCCTTTCTAGTCTTGGCCTTTTGTCTGAAGTTGGTCTGCTCAGCTTTCCTGCTTCTTAATGGTAACATGGTTGATGATGTCTTCATCTGAGTTCATGCTGGGGCATGGAATTGTCTCTTTTATGCTGTTAGGATGCTTCTTGTCTGGTACCTGCTCAGGGCAACCACAGCTCTGGAAATGGGAATAGCCTTTGCTGCTCAGCTGCCTATGTTCCCAGGTGGGATATCCCGTGCCATAAACCTGGTTTTAACTTTTCAGTCCTTGCATGAGGAGTTACTGAGGCACGACATGAAAAGCAAGTGAATCTTACCTGGCTCTGGTGTTTCTGACTCAGGAAATCTGTTCCCAGCACCAGAAGATAATTTGCCTCCCAGTGCTGGAGGGCTGAGCAGATGCTACCCACAGAAGGGAAACAGTTTGCTCAGTCTTCCCCCTGCCCTTTCCTTATTACTTAAGGAAAGAGCAAACCCCACTGAGGACGGGATCAGTGGCACAGAGGTGGAGTCGTGTGGAGCTATTTTCAGAGCTTGGAATACCTCTGTGCCCCCAGAGCAGGAGAGGAAGGTGGGTGTGACTGAGTTTTGGATTTTCCTTCTGCTGTGGCTCTGAGAAGCCCATGAGCAATTGCCATCCCAGCATACGCAAGTGTGAGCTGGAAAAGAGATGGTGATGTCCATCTTCACCCTGCCTCAGGGCCGAGACAGTGGCCGTTGAGGAAGGCGTGCTCTTGGTCTGGGTCTTGGCAGTGGGATGGGGCATTTGCCTGTGACACAGAGGTGCCTCTAGGGCAGAGCGAAATGCTATGTTCTTCTTCTGACAAATGTTAATTTTCAGCCTGGTTTCCAGCTGTCTGAACTGTTTTGTCAAATCCTGACTGTTCTCCCCAGCTGTCCATCACCGACTCTCATGTTTTGATGGCTCTTGTCACAAATAGCATGCTAAAAGATCTTGGTTATCTTCTCTTTCCTTTCTTCCCCCTTTGAGAGGTCTCACTGACTTTTTGCAGCTGCCCTGACTCTCTCCTCCTGTCATTCCTGGGAAGCAATGTGGCAATTAGAGCTGTCCACCCGCGGGAGGAAGTGTGCACTGCTGGCCCTAAAGAGTTTGCTCCAAAGCTTCTCTGTTCTTCATGTGCCATGGATTTGACTGTTCTGCCATTTGAAGTACAGTCACATCTGTACAAATGTCTACCACACAGGTGGGTTTCATGAAGCCTTTATTCTTTTACTTTTTTTTGGAAGGTATATTGCCCCACATTTTCTCTCTTTCTCCTTGTTCCCTCTCAAAGGAGAGGTGTCATCTTAACTGCCTGTCTTAGAGGTGATGTGAAGGCAGCTGTCACTTATGTACAGATGTGCCAAGCAAGGGCAGGGGAAATAACTTACCTCTTTCTCTGAGCATTAGTGCATAGGGACTGATAGTTGTAGTGGCAGCCGGGGACACCTCTTCTGAAGGGATGGTGGGGGTTCAGATCCTGGTGCTGCCAACCCTTGATCTTGTCTTAGCTCTGTCACAGCTGCCTTTCTCCTCAAGCTTTGCCTCCTGCCCCGGTGGGACCCTAGAGCACATGAGTGACTGAGCACATGTAGCGCCTGAGTGACTGTGGTGAGAATAGAGCTGGTCACACACAGCCAGGCTCCACCTAAATAAGGAAGGAACTTTTGTGCTCCAGCTGATGTTGCTGAAGCTGATTTCGTTACCATTTCAGAAGACCAGCCTCATGTGAGAGTCAAATGGGACCTGGAGGTTTGCTGTAGGTAGCAAGGAAATGAGGTTCAGAAGGCAGTGCCTAATCCTACGGTCAGCCTCGATGCTGTGTGTTGGTTCACTTTCAGAGGTATTTTATTTGAGGTCTGTGTAAGGTGGTACAAAGCAATCCCATGCAGCCGGCAGCTAGGGGCAAGGCTATTTGTTCCCGTGCTTTAAAGACCTCTACTCCAGTGTGAGCTGTCTCGCTGCTGCAGTGGTTGGTTTTATTTTGCTTCAGAAGAACTGAAGCAAAGATTCCTTTCGTTTCCTTTTCACTGTGGCAGGAAGTCTCCCAGTGGAATTAAGGAATGTCTTAATGTCTCAGTCTTTTTTTTTCTGGAAGGGACTGAGTGCTGCTTCCAGAGAGATGGAGGCCTGGAGCGCTGAGCTGGCCGTGCTGAGAGGACTCCTGGCAGCAGGGCTGGGCCACAGATGCTGCAGGTACTGTAGGGAGATGCTGGATGTCTTAGTGGGATGACCTTTCTCTTTTGAGGGTGCTGTATTTTATGTACCATGTTGTCACAGGCTGGTCTCTGTTGGCAAGGTGATGGGAGCATCAGTCTGTTCTCAGAAATGAGTCTGCAGGAGCCCCTTGCTGGGGCTTCGCTGCAGAGCTTTGTCATACCTTGGCAGTGTTGACGCTTCCCAGAGAGTGCTTAAATCTGCAAGTTGATGCCATTCATTCACACAGAGAAGGCTCTGTTCAAGCCTTCCCGTGATTATACCTGTGAGCTTTAATTTTCCCTTCAAAGAATTGTTACCAAAAGCTTCTGTGTGTTTGTCACTTGCTGAATGCCACCAGTGAATCTTGACTTGGCATGGTATGTATATACATGCTCACTCCCATATTGGCCACCAGGATGACCCTTGTACCACCATCACCAGCCTCCCACCCCAAGGAGCACCGGGGTGCCAGGCTTGGATGGTGGGAGAAGCACATGAACCCATGTGCTGGATACCAGCGTTTTCAGAGCAAGGTGCAAAGGCTCGTCATGGGGCTGTGCTGGATAATCTAGCCCATCCTATGTCTCCTGCTGCTGGCTGAAGATCTAGCAGTTCCCTGAAACAGTGGCACTTACTCTTCTTTTACTGAGTATCTGTTGTTCTTTGTTTTGAGAGCCTTGGTGGTTCTTCTGTCTTAACACTCAGCTTCTCTGATAGGTATGTCACTAGGGGCTTCTCTGCCTGCCATTCCCTGGCAGCACCCCATGTAGAGAGACATAACACAAGTGTTTCTGCTGTGGCCTTGATGACTGGCCTTCTTGGTGTGGTTGGATTGCAAGAGACTATGAAGGAAGAAGAAGTAGGTTTCTTACTACATTTGCAGGACCAAAGATAAAGGCTGCTAAAAAAGGTCACTTTTATTTCTGTGGGATTCTTGGTCCATCGCACATCCTCAGACACTTGTTTTTGCAAGGCAGAGCACCTCAGGGCCTTGATGTTGTACCCTGGCTTTCCTCTTTGGCGCAAAGCAGCTGGCGTTTTGGTCTCATACAGTAGTTCAGCAGATGGCTCCTTAAAACCAAAATCAGCCAAACCAGACTTGTTCTTCTTTTCAGGGAGCCAAGGAGTCTGAAGGCGTGTGCTGAGGTTAACTTCCAGAAGAATGGCTGTAGGATCACTGCACACAGTATCTCTTGGAGCTTGTGCTAAGATTGAGGACAAATGTGACTGTCTGGTAACTCTAAAGGCAGATGAAAGGTTTATGTGATTCAGGGAAGTGAGGAATGTCCGTGCTAGGAGAGATTTCACATTGCTGGGCACATCCCTGCACAATCCGTATGTGTGGAGGGGTTGGCCCAGAAACATCCAAAGGTTTTTTCACCTGAATTTTTCCATGGTTCTGTGCCTGATCCTGCTGATGACCCATGTGGTCTGCTTTGGGGAGTGAAAGGAAGAGGAAAAAGCATTATAAAGCATGTAGAAATGTGGCAGTATTGTTGTCTGCTGTAGGCTCTGCTGGGGGAGCAGATGCTGGCTGCCTTTTCTCTTCTAGATGAATGAATTTCACTGGAAAAACAACTGCTGTGCTAGGAAGCTGGCAGATGGACCTGTACATAGACTTGGGGCAGTGGGGATGTCATGGGGGGAATTTGGGAAGGCAGAGGGAGCCCATGCTGGCAGCACGGACTGAGCAGGACTTTAGAGGGATGTGCTGGGGGTTCCCTGTGTTGCTTCTCTCATCAGGAGCAGCTGTTTCAGGCTTGCCAGGATTATGATGGTAATGAGAGAGGGTTTTTGTTGGGCCTGCATTCCCAGGAGGGGTGTATTATTCCTGCCCTTTGTTTTCACTTTGTACCTGGTGTTTCTAGGCCTTGAAATTGTGCTGTGGGCTCAAATGGACAGTGAAGTCAAGGAGGATGAGCTCAGGATCAGTTCTCAGGGAGACAGGAGGTATGTAAGTTGTGCTGTCTTGTAGCTTTTGTGGGAGACAAAGAAGCCTGGTGGGCCAGGACTAGCAGAGCTAAGGATGAGCATTTCTAGAGGATTCTTTGCCTTCAGAGCTGTCTGTAGATGTCAGCCAGTTTGTCTACTGTCTGCTGCCCTGTTGCTGGGGAGGAGAAATCCTTCTCTCCCAAGTGGATGCTGCTCTCCAGTGGCATTTCAGCTCCCTTTGCCAGCAAGGCTGAAGAAAGGGCTGCCCTGATGTGCAGGAGCTGGGCATTGCACAGAACTGCAGTGCAGGAAGCTTGAAAGCGTGTAGATGCTGATCTGTCCTCCCCAGGATCCCATTTGGAGTTGAGGGTGGGGAGGGACCAGTGCATGCAATGACAGAAAAGCTTCCTGAGCTGTGGAGAGGACCAAAGCTCAGCCCAACATCCAGAGCTGCTATTAGAGCCTCCAAGGCCCTGTCTGCATGCAAGTCTGCTGTCTAATCTGCTGGTGCTGCTGGCAGAGGGAGTGTGTTCTGGCAGCAGCTGGAGCCTTCCAGAGTTAGCCTGCAAAGCTCTCACTGCTTCTACTTGTGGAGAAATGTCATTCAGAAGCTGCCTTCCTGACCAGGGCTGGGCTTATTACCCAGGTCTGCTCTATAAAGAGACTCATCAAGTACCTCTACAGCCCAGCTCCTCCTTGGGAAGGTTTGATGTAGCTAGCTTGGTGAATCCCAGATATATCTTTAATGACAGATCACTTGTAAAAGCAGCGTGCAGTGCAGGTGAGACCAGCCAGGAAAAGAAAATAGTTTGGAAATGTCTGTCTTCTAGTCATAGGAAAAGGAAGCGGAAGCCATCTTTCTGCATTCAGGCCAGCATGCTCCTGTGAACCTGTCTGGGAGAAATGAGCATCCAGTTCCTAGTTAAAAAAGTGGGAGCACAGTCTGGGAAAGGCTGAAAGAAGGTGTCTGCCTTGAGGCTGTGCCAAAGAGAAACTGCAGATACTTGTTTCTCAGAAGTGGGGCTGATGGATGCCTCTAGGAAGTTCTGGTGGCTGGCCATCATTTTCCTTGCCCTGTTCTGGTTTTCTTCATCAGTAGAGGACGCTGAAGGCACCAGCTGGAGACTCAGTGCCCTTCTGTGCCCTTCTTCAAGGTGTTTAGGTGGGTGACCGAGGCAGGAGGCAGCAGCTGTAACCTGTCTGCAGACGTGATGGACATCAAAGCCCACAGCAGGTGTGGACTGTGAGACCTTGTGTCTCTGTGGGACAAGACCTTTCTTGTAGGCAGTTGCTGGAGAAAAGCTGATGTGTCATAAACTTAGACCTTGATTTTCCTGCACATTATCATCTGTTCTGTCCACAAAGCTGAGGTGCTTTTCTGTCTGCCTTCAGGACTGCTGCAGGTACATGTTTTAAAGATATGTTGATCCAGGCAGTGTGGTGAAAGATAAGGTTTGTAGGCAATGGTTTTTGCTCCCAGTGACTTAGTCTGGTAAAAGATACCATTTTGTACTAAGAAAGCTCATTCCGTATGTTGTTTGATATGCATTAGAGAGGCTCATTCCAGAGAGACGGGGTAGATCAGCCTCTCCATGGTATCCACAGCACTGTGTTGGATGCAAGTTGTTTGCCAGCCCTTGTTGACTCTGCTGTTCCCAAATAGGTATTGCTGGACTTGCCTCACAAGTAGGAAAGTTGGTTCCCTGTGAGATCAATCCCCTTGCCTGGTCCCTGGCAGAGCTGTAATTAGACAAGTGCAAGTTTATCACCTTCTGTGTCACCCTTGGTCCATTCTTGGTCCATCCACCTCTCCTTGGTGGTGTCCCTGGCATGGAGGAGGATTTTTTTTTCCTATCTATAGTAAAGAGGGAAAGTTTGGATTTGGTTAAGGAAATACGGAAGGTTTCTTCTCTGTGTCTTGGTTGCTCTTGGAGTCCCTGTGCTGATTTGTAAGGGAGAGTTTTGCAGGGCTGCCCTGAGGACAGGAATGAAGCAAAGCCCCTGAAAGGAAGGGTGGTGGCTATATGAACCTTGTCTTATGCTCTTGGGTTTAGGACATCACCTGGGTCTGCTGAGGCTTCCTGGCATGCTGGAATACCTGAGCTGCAGGCTGGGAGCACGTCTCAACCACCCTTCACTGTTTGCAGGGACGGGAGAGTTTCAGGCAGTCCTCATGTGTTGTCTTTCTTGATGGCAGACAGGAAAGGACTGTCCTTTCCTGACAAAAGTAGATCTTCTTTCCCAAGATTTCATCTGCTCCTGCTGTCTGTTGCCCACCTGAAATCCTCCTTGTCTCCTGATGGCCTCGTTGTCTTTCCAAGAGCAGCCAGTTATGCTCCTGCTGCAGTAGCAAGAGGGATAGTGCCAGGATGAGCCAGTGACTGGCAGCCTCTGGCTTCTTTTTATGTTTCCATCCATCCTCTCTCATCCCTTTTAATGAGACTGCGTGTCAGAGTGCACTAGGAAGACTTTTCAGTGTGAGAGGAGGTCACCAATGGGTACTAAGGTTCTTGCTTTCATCTTGGCAGGGAGAGGCTGCTCAAACGAAACCTTCACCCCCTTGAGCTGCTCCTGTAACAGACCTTGTGATGGGAAACAAAACCCCTGCAGTGAGGCTGATGGCTCCAAATTGAGTGGGTCTGTCCTGCAGCTCTGAGCCTTGAAACTCAGAGAGGCTTGTGTTGATGGTCACAGTTGCAAACCTGGCTGCTCCTGACCCACTGGGTACCTGTCTTTTCATCTTTTTATCCTCTTTTTTTCATTTGTTTCTTTGTGTGTTTTTTAATGTGGCTGCTCTCTTGTCTTCTGAAATCCCAGCTGCTTTAAATGATACATCTGTGGCTTGAGAGGTTCATTCTTTCAGGCCTTTGGTGCTTCCTGCACAGACATAAGAGCTTTTCTGATCAACGACGGTTGATTTCATGAGTGGCTCCACTACTGCTCTGCGTTTTGAATGGTTTGCCTCTGCTTTTGAGGCCATGTCTATTACAAAGGTGGTGTTTTGTGAGTGGGATAGTTTCTGTCAAGGAGAATCTGCAGATGTCTGGGATCACTGTGCTGGTTCTTTGACTCATGGTAGTTCTTGGGATGCGTGAAGGATGGGAAGAGGTTCAAAGGAAGGACCTGAGCAGTTCATTTAACAATTCAGCTTGGAAGATGTGTACTTAGAAAATGAAGATCTGCCCCTCTGCTCCCACTGCCCAGATGCAGTGTGCTGGCAGTCATCATGGGGGTCTCAGTCACATCAGAGCTGTAGAGTCTGACAGTACCTCCATGGTAGAGAGCAGAGGCTCTTGTAAGGGGTGCACTGGATGCCTTGTTTAAAAATCTAAGCCCTGGCTCGGGTTCCAGCCAAGGCCAGCCTCTGCACAGCTGTTCTTCAACAAAGCTCCCAGTCTTTTTGGCAAAAGACTTCCAGGTATGAATACAGTCAAATAGTTGACTAAGCAAAGAGCAATCCAGTGGTCCCTTCTTCAGCAGAGCAGTGATTGCTTTGAGGTTTTGCTTGAGTTCTGACAGCTGTGGCTGTCACATGGTTGTAATGGGCCTGTGAATGCATCTGCCTGGAGCAGGTAAAGCCACTATCAGCTTTGCTTTTATTTCTTGGTGCCTGCTTCAGTTTGGAACCTCCTTGCACAGCCAGGCTGGTACCTGCAGCCTGCCCAGCACCTCTCAGCACAGCCTGTGTGCTGCAGGGAGCTGCCCCAGCTGCCTGGCAGCAGCAAGAGATGGGCCTGTCCCTCCAGTGCTTCAGAAGTGATAAATAACCCAAGATGCTCCTTTCAGAGTTTCTGAAGAGCTTCTGGGGCTTCGTAGCTGCTGGGATTGTGCCCGGTGCTCCTGTGGGCTCAGGTTGACAGGCATGTCATGGGCTGGGCTTGTCCCCTTCCCGTGTCTCCTGGTGTGGTCTTTCTCTGCCTTGCTTCAAATCATAGAACCACATGCTAGTGTTTGAAGGTCTCCCACAGGTGAAATAGTAGTAGCCCTGCTGTGGATGACCAGCTTGCTGCGAAGCCAGGAGCCAAGGGGACCAGTCCTGCTGCAAATGGCGCTGCCAAGGGATGTCTGAAGCTGCAAATGCCAGCCAAGCTGTCGTGGACGAGGTAGAGCACAGGAGGGCTGTTTTCTGTCTTGGTCAGGAGAACATGGATGAAAGGAGTGCTTGTGGCACTTAGTGTGTCCTTGGAGTTTGGGAGGATCTTGCTGGGCTGTGGGTGCTCTGGTGTTACCATGGTTTCAAGTGTGTGTGATGCCAGGAAGTAGAGAGCTGCCATGTGCTCAGGCTCTGAAGGAACCTCTGTATCTTGGGAGGAGGAGACTCCTGTACTCCCTAGCCTGTGGTGTCCCATGGTGCTGGGTGGCATGGAGAAGGCCCTGACAGGAGGGAGAGAAGAGCTGGGTGTGAGGGAAGAGAGGCTGACCCCTGTTCTGCCTACGTGACTTTGACGAAGCCCTGGTCCTGCAGTGTGGGGGTACTGTAGGATGTTTGTGTCCTCAGTATCATGGTGACTTAGATGGTTTTTAGTTGCCAGTGGAGACATGAGGCCAAGGCAGTTAGGATTAAGGTAGTGTCAACCACAGGACTGACTGTTGAACCATTCTGCAACTGTACAGCTGTCAGTGCCCCTGACATCTGTCCCCTTTCTTGTTTGAACTGAGATGTGATGCCAGTACCTTGCCGAATCGGTCACGAACCTCCATCCAGAATGCACCCGTCTTTCTGTGCAGTGTCTCATGGCAGTCACAGCCTCGGCTGTTGCCCTGCTCCTGTCAGAGATTCCCCCTGAACTGTGAGTAACTTCTTGAATGTTCTGAAATTTACCCAAAGGCAGCAGCTGGGTTTGTTTTAAAAAGTGGTGGAAGGACAACAATTCCTCAGTTCAAATTTGACTCCACAGCTAATATCAGGGTCTCCAAAATGGGAATTTTTGAAATGCTGTCTGGATTTAGGAAAGGATTAGAGAGGCAGTTCAGGGTATGGAAGTGGGACATAAACTGAGCAAGAAGTGAGGAAACAAAATTGGTTCTAAGCATGGGAATGAAAAGAGAGAAAGCAAAGCCAGGGCTGTGCGTGGAGGTCTGTTTCCAAAAAGCAAGCAAGCTCAGGGTTCCCCTTGCAGTGTGAGATTGCTTTGCTCAGAGGCAGGCAGGGAAACAGGGCTAAAAGGAGCCAACTTTACTTTTCTTCTTTCTTAGAAGAAAACAAGCATGAACCCAGTTTGGACTGAAGAGGACTGTGGGCTGCATATCTGGGACTTGATGGGGCAGCAGTTGGGTAAGTGATCTCTCTGGAGGTTTTGGTTAGGAAATGTTTCCATAGCTTCAGAAGTGATGGAGTGTTGCCATTGGTCCTTTCTGGACCGAGCACTGGAGTTCTTCCTTCATGGTTCAAATGCTCCTATCGCATCCCTGTGATCCTGTCAGCTGTGTGTGCCAGCACTTCCCTCCTCTCCCTTGGATCCTCACTTTAGCTCTCATCTTTGGCTTTGCTGCAGATCTGTGCCCTCTGCAAGAGGCCAGACATGTCCAGTTATTCCAATACCTGACTTGCTGAGTGCATGAGTGCCGACAGGAAGGTGTTTGTGATGTACCTGTTGGAAAGCCACCTCTGCCTCCTCCCTTCTTGGTGTCTGCGCTGTTGCCTGGTGGTGCTGGGGCTGGCCGGAGGCCCTGTTGCTTCGGGCAGCACTTTTCCTCCATGTCTTCCTGTCCTCCCATGGGATGCAGGTGTGTCTGCCTCCAGGCTGTGGGTTACTTGTACATGGGACTGAGGCTGCCTGCCTCACCGCTGCTGGTCTTGCCTTCCTCATCTTGCACGTGATTTGGCCTCAGATGGTACTCTGTGTTGCCCAGTCCGTAAATGAGGGAGGACATTGATTGTTCTTGCTCTGTCTATAAAATGCTGTGGATGGTTTTCAATGCAACAGATGGCCTAGGCAGAAGTGACTGCAGAGCTCTCCCACCCTCACTATCCTTCTGTCGCAGTTTAAATCCACAGATGGTTTTCCTGAGAAGCAGCAATTCCTGTGTGCATCATGGAAAAATCTGAAGTCTGGACTGCTCCAGGCAGGTGCAAATTACTCAGAGCAGGTTGTCCAGTCTTGGCCCTTTGTGTACCACAAATACTGGGCTCAGTTCTGGGCCCCTGAGTGCAGGAAAGACACTGAGGTGCTGGAGCAGGTCCAGAGAAGGGCAGTGGAGCTGGTGGGGGTCCTGGAGCACAAGTGTAATAAGGAATGACTGAGGGAGCTGAGGGCTTTAGTCTAGAGAAGAGAAGGCTCAGGAGGGACCTTATGCCTCGCTACAACTACCTGGCAGGAGGATGGATCCAGGCGGTGGCTGGTCTCTTCTGACAAGGAACAAGGAATAGGACAAGAGGAAATAGCCTCAAGCCATGCCAGGGAAAGCTTGGATTGCCTATTAGGGGATATTTCTTCACAGAAAGGGTTGTCAAGCCCTGAACAGGCTGCCCAGGGATGTGGTGGAGTCACCATCCCTGGGGGCATTCAAAAGAGCTGTAGATGTGGTGCTCCAGGGTTTAGCGGTGGCCTTGGCAGTGCTGGGTGCAAAGGAGCTGGGGCTCAGGAGAGCCTGATTTGGGATGGCAGGGAGTGAGTGGCTGTATGGGTCTGTGTTAACATCTGGACTTAAACCCCAACACTGGGTTAGACTTGATCTTAAGGGTCTTTTCCAAGCTAAATGAATCTTTGAGTCTCTGAAATGACATCCAGTTGCAAGAAAAAAAGATGTTAAAAGGGAGCTGTGAAGTCAGGATCTGGAGGGCAGATGCTGGGAGAGGCAGGTCGGAAAGGGACAGTACTGCTGTAAGGACTGAAGGCAGGAGGCACAGTTGTGACTGATGCCATGTGGAGCTGGGGAGCCTCTAGCAGACCCTTGAAAGGAGCTTGGGCCTTCTCAGCATCAGCTGTCAGTTGAAGCTTACCAAAGAAATAGCAAGAAGCTCTAATACTGGGCTCCTATTAATTATCTCAGCTGTGTTTAGAGCTGGTAGAGCTTTTGTAACAGGTTGCAGGATGTCAGTACCAATGTGATGCAGTGCAGAGGAATTGGAATATAAAGGTGACAGTAAGGCTTTGTGGCTGGCAAAACTTGATTTAGAAAGCACTCAGCTACTTAGCAGCTGGCTGAAGGGGCAAGAGGTTAGTTTTAAGAATTCTGGTTCTTCTTTCCTGGCTTCTTTCAGATGCTGCTTGTGTGGTAACTGTAGGTAAGCAAGCGATTTCTATGTGAGGAATGTCATCTTACTGCTTCAGCCTGAACAGGGGGAGGTGATTTAACTGAGCAAAACTGTTCAATAGCATCCTGAGTCTTGGTTTTTAGGTGAAATCCTGACCTACCTGGCAAAGCGTTGAGGAGAGGGGCTGGGCAGCCCAGGTCCCAGCCCTGTCCATTGCTGGCCAGGTTCCAGTGCCTCTTGGCAGCCCAGCTGCAGTTAGCTGCTGTGCTGGTGGGCAGCAACCACACAGAGGCGTCCCTGGGTGGCTCCTGTCCTTCCAGCTGCCCACAGCTGCCGAGCAGTGCAAGAGCATTCAGGAGCCAAGACTGGGCCCTGCACAGAGGAATCTTCCGGAAGAAGCGTGAATCAGCCTTCCTCAGGTAGTGTCTGGCCCTGGGCAGGGAGGAGGCAGCTCTGCTGGCAGCAGGGATGGGACAGTTGTGTGATACCTGGCAGGGTTTAAACATCCCTGGGTCAAGAGCAGGGCTGGGCAGGTAGAAGGGCTTGAACGGGCTCTGAAATTGCTGTGCAACTTGCAGTGATGGTAGAGACCTGGAGCTTAGCTGTAGGTCCTCAGCAAAGGGAGCCTTGGCTGCTAGAGGTGGAGAGAGCCGCAGGGTGGTGGGCTGGAGGAGTGCTGTGTCCTGGTTGCTGGTTTGTCCTGCCCTTGCAGGGAGATGTGGCTGACTGCTCCTGTATGCTCCTTTCCTGCTCCTCTGGGGAGCTGGTCCCTGCGGGCTCTGGAGCTGTGGAAGAGCCGTGCTCCAGGGCTCGGGGGGAAGCTGCTTGGCTGGCTGGGGTGTGGAGGTTGGAAGCCCTCTCTAAATAAGCGTTGTGGGGGTGGCGACATGTCAAGCAAAGAGAAATCACATTTTGGGGAATTGGAGTGAACAAGCCAGTTATTCTCAAGACTGGTAATAAACCACTGAAATCCAGATTAATGGTGGATCATCCGCATTAGATCTCTCCCTTGAACAGTAGTTATTTTCAGCTTTAAATCCCAGCTCTTGCTGCAGCAGGTCCTGCTGTGGTAGGGCAATGCAGAGCTCTGGTGTTTCTTGCAAGAACAAAAGGAAACAGTAGCCTTGTCTTCCTGAAGCTGTGAAGGGCTCAGCACCACAAACACTTGCAGTGCTGTAGCTGTCTTGCAAGTAAGGGAATGAAGTGACTGCCTTGCTTGCAGGGTGTGGGGAGTAGTGGGGGAGCAGTGGAGGAGCAGGAAATGGCCATCTTTGCCTAGAGGCTGTCTTGCTGTATGCAGCAAGTGCACCCAACTAAGGCGATGTGGAACACAGGGAAGCAGGAGGGGATATCATCCTGGATTTTACTTTAGATTTGAGCTTATTGCTCATGTGCCTTAGATGGTTTCCTGCTTTTTCCTGCTGTGACAGCCTGGAATTCCTGTAGGGAGCCTCATGTTTGGGTGTTAACGAGTGAAAATTAGGGCGTCTTTCTGCATGGAGAAGTGCTCTTGGGCAGCAGGGTAATTTCATGCCTGGAAGGATGGATTTTGCCAGCTAATCTCTGTGACTTCAACCAGCCAAAGTAGCCTTGGAAAACTATAGTTCTTAATCAGTCTTTAGCTCTGTGCTGAGTTAGTTAGAAACATCACCAGGCTCCTTGCAGAAAGGGTGAGAAGTGCCAGCAGCCCCTGGTGTGTCTCTCTGGCTCGTGGGGCTGCACCCACACCAAAAGACTGTTTTGGCTCAGGGGCTGTTTGTTGTGAGACTTTACATCTATGAATGGAGCCTAAATGTGGTCTAATCATGAGTGAGGGTGGGGAGGCCTTGTATTCTGGGCTTAGGAAGGATGCCAGAGGCTGGAGACACAGTTGTATCCTTTGGGAGTGCCAGGAGTGGCAAGGCACTGGCACAGGTTGCCCAAAGAAGCTGGGAGAGGGGAGACCAAGCAGAGAGGAATTACCTGCAAGTTGTGCCTCTGCTGGGTCAGCATTTGGTCTTTGTATGTATTTTGCAGAGCTGCTTCTGCAGTGGTATTAAATAAACCAGCAGTAATAGAATACAGTGAAGCATCGACTTAAAGCTCCTGGGGGAAGGGGATACTAATTGCAGTCTATCTCAAGTTACCCAATAATCATAGAATAGTTAGAGTTAGAAAGGACCTGAAGATCATCTCGTTCCAACCCCTGGGCAGGGACACCTCCCACTAAACCGTATCACCCAAGGCTATGTCCAACTTGGCCTTGAACACCGCCAGCGATGGAGCATTCACAACTTCCCTGGGCAACCCATTCCAGTGCCTCAGCACCCTCACA